>SNQJ01S0028908.1:76364-87956 GCA_010110895.2 Picea sitchensis
TGGGTAGTTTTCCCCGGCGGGCCCCATCCTAACGTGTCAACAACATATAGTGTTGGACCCCCTCACTCCAAACCAGTTACCTTGACATCCCCCCTCCGACATACCGCCATACCGGTATTCCTATACCATCGTCGCCTCATGATGTCACATCCCACTACCCCTCCTTACTGAGTCCTGTCTCATAACTCTGTCAACTTGTCACCTCCATTTACCCGTTATAGGTCACGTCCCACTTGCCTATCCTCAAATCACTGCCCTCCAAGTCATCTTGGTACACTCGTCACACGTCCTTCACCTGCCACTTGATACCTCAAATGATCCATTGGCCATTTATTACAGGCTAAGATACCCGTTATTTTTTTGACCTGTCCCCCATGCCCAACAAATACCCTTTCACTCAAAACTAGCCCTATTTCCGCCATTCATGCACTGCTTATAATCTCTGCGCACTAGAAAGTTCTTTTTCCTCGCCTTTTCAACCAGTAACCCAGCCATAGCCATTTCCTACTAACGTTTTGTTTCAGTGTGCAGGTACCTGTTGAATCAATGGCGCCAAAATCCAAAAGATCAGAAGTCAAGGAAAATCTTTTCCTACCACCTCCTGTCGATCTCGACCAGATTCCATTAGCTGATAAAGATTACCTGATCACAGAGACCAAGTGTGAATTCGACTTCACGGAATTAAAGACATAGTTTAAAGATACCTTCATATATCAAAGCGATGAGATTGGGCTCTGGGATTCAAATCTCCCTCTGTATCTATTTCCCCAAGTCCACCATTTTTCAGAGTTCGCCCTCAAATGCCAAGCGCATTACCTCCCCGATCAGAGAGCCATAGTATCATCGTCTGGAGAAACTCTTTTCTCCATCACACCAGAGGCCATTGATCAAATGATGTAGATACCTAGAGTCGAATCCTATTCTACCCTCACCATCGAAATTCTAACAGACTTATACCAGAATCTGTCTTTTCCCTAGAGGGCGCATATTTTTTATCTTTTCCTCCCACGGGATGTCCAACTCCCCAAGAAAAATCCTCCCTACCATTCCTCCATGTTTTTAGAGAAGGGAAACCAAATTATCTCAGCGTTATGTTGTCTGCTCCACTATTTCTCAGACGAATGGGTGGATGAACCCATCTTGGGTTTTCTATCTATTTTCTCTGCTAAAGAAAAGGCCACCATCCAGTTCGATTACAACACTTTCCTGGCCGAGAACATCCACAATCAGTTGTTCAAATTCACCACGAAGGGCATGTTCTGATACTCTTCTATACTGGCCTACATGTTCACCTTCTTTCAAGTAGACATGCCCTCTTTCCCTATGCATAAAATGGACCAGGATGGCAAACCACAGGTTGTAACCTCTTAGACTTTGTTGCTCAAAAGAAATTCCATAGAGTTTGATTTCAAACAGTTTGTTGAGCAGTTTTACCATCTAGTGGTGAGCATGCTCAGTGGTAGACCAGAGGTCAAGGACAAATGAGGAGGTCTAGAGAATCTTACACCTCTCAAACCTCACCAAGACTGGAGATTGGTACCTCTATCAAAATCACACAGAAATTAGTGTATATGGGAGTGAGTTAGCTCCATACAAACTACCCACATACTTTCCTGTCAGGATATTTTCCTTGGTGTTTATTAGACAAATGATCAATTTGGATGATATACATTTTGTATCTCTGAGGAAGAAACAACAGATGAGAATCAAAGGGCAAATAGGACCTTTTATCTCCAACAGTAGAGTTGTTGGGGAAGAGGAAGACAAATTATTAAAGGAAATGAAATTTAGTACCAGTTTCTCCTGGCACTATGATCTGTGTGGGATCATTGCAGAGATGAGATCAAAAAATAAAATTTTCCCATATGCTCACATGCTCAAAACAGAAATTGAGAAATATGAAAACCAAACAGAGTGGGAGGTGAACACTCTGGAAGAAGTAGAACAACAATCTAGTTCAGTCATTATCTCACAAACAACCACTCCACAGGTACCAAAGGAGAAAATACCCAGGAAGGATGTCTCTCCTTCAGTCTTTGAAATGTCAGCAGAGGATTTCCAGGTATACACAAAAAGGACTAAAACAACCCACACTACTCACAGGTCTGGGGAGGAAGAAACCCAATCTACCAAAGTGATTGAGGGAGAACGTACACCACTTCTTTCAAGCAGCCATTAGATGATGTATACATTTCCCTCAAAGAAGCAGACCGATACAACTGTGACCACCCAACCTCCACCAGCATCTACAAAACTAAGTATTTTAGAAAAATATGACTTAATCAAGAAGAAGAATGAGATGTTGACAAGTCACACCTATGCTCAGTTCTGGAAGCAGAAATCAATAGCACAAAATAGGTTGCTCTTTTCTTTCGATACAGAAAAAGGAAGAATGCACATGGAATTTCTATAGGCATAGGTGCCTCATCCAAAGGAGATCACAGAATACAAAAGGTCCACTCTTGAATTCGATGCCAAGCAGGTTCATCCAACTGATCAAATGGATTTGCACAGGCAGACTGGAGAAATGGTTTTCTCCATATTGGCCCATGCTTCTACTATTGCAGCAAAATTATAGGTTTCTCTAAGCAATGTTCAGACCCAATTGAAATTGGAGAAAATATCTTCTTTTGCAAAGGATAACGGGATTAAATCCTTAGAAGAATTGGTGCTCAAAATTGGGTATGATCCCTCAAATGTGAAAGCAACTAAGGAGTTGGTCAAGAAAAATAATGCTGACATAGCATCTCTGAGGAAGCAGCTGAAATTTCCAGCTACAGAAGATTCATAGGCCAAATATATAGCTAAGATAGAAGGGGAGAAAGAGGAATTGCTAAAGCTAATTATGGAACAGAACGCACAGATAAAGGAAATGGAAGCAGAGCTGGAATGGTTGGTGAAATAGAAGGAACAGGCCACACCTATGTAGGTCATCCCCCTGAGTGCAGTTCCCCTCACAAGAGTTAGCACAACAACTATATCAACAACCACTACAGTAGAAATTCCATCAGCCACCCCACTGACAGCCTTGGAAAAATCTGTAGAGCTAGCAAAATAAATGGAGGAGATGACCCTGCAAGGAACATACATCAGTAGACTAGAAAAGGAGGTTGATAATATCTAGGAGCTTAAGTCTTCCTACCAGACAAGCTACAACATTGAGAGGCAAGCATCAGAAAAGCTCAAGAAGGAAATACAGTAGCTTCAGAAACAAACAGTGGGAGGCAAAACACTAGCAAAGGCTAAGGAGAACAATTGGATGGATATATCCAAATCCATAAACAAAATATGGCCCATGGTGCAAATCATGTTCGAGAAACATGAACTGGTGCTGAGGAGTAGGAAGGCCACCGACAAGATAAAAGGAGAGATGGGTGACATGCCCACAGAAGCTAATGAAATCATTAAGTTTCTGAATTCAAAAACTAGGGAAGAGCTGGAAAACCTAAAAGTTGAAGACAGAACAGAAACTATCCTCGAGGTCAAAAGAGTTTTGACCAAACAAGGATTAATGTTGCAGCTGGAGGAGAAAGCCCATAACATGTATATTGCAGTCCAAAGATTCTTCAACAAGATTGAGATGTTGCAGAAGAAAGGTCTTCCTGGTATGTTGGTTATAAACGATAAGCTAATGACCCTTTCCGAATATAAGCAAAAGATTGCCACAGTGGCCAAGGACAGTTCTAAGTTTTCCAGAATACAGGGTAGTATCACAGGCAAGGCATTCCTAGAGACTTTGCAGCTAGACCTCAGTATTCAGCACAAAGTCAAATATATTTTCCTCACCAAGACGACTTTTTCCAAGTATACCTTAGATGGATGAAATCTATCGCCGGCTACTGAAAGTTACCATCCCTAGTAAGAAAACATGGGATGAGTTGTGCAAATTTATTGAGTAAGGATGAGGGGTCTCGTCCAAGTCAGTGAAGAGATCATTCAAAATCACGCAGATGATTCACCAATGGTCTTCCCCAAAATCAGCATGAACGATACAACAGATCATCATCAGTTTCTGTATTTTTGTATGTTGTTATCTAGTTAGTTATATCTAGATTTCACCATGTCCTGATCATTAATGACAGGGTCGTTTGTAATTTTGATTATAAATACTTTGAACTTAGAAGTATTGGGTGTTGATCTTTACACCCAAGCAAGTTGTAAGCACTGTAATTTTTATCAGAGATCTACCAGTAATAAAAGGGATGTTTCACGAGATTCTCGCGTGTTTGCTGTTGGTAAAGTTTTCTCCTCTTTGTTGAATGTTTATCTCTCTCAGTACTCATGTTGTTTTTCTAAATCTGATCACCTGAAAGTAGCGAAAGTTGCATAATTTATCCTCGTATACTCTGTTTTCGACTTTAAATGATCTAAATGTTTTCTTCTGATGTTATAATTAAGAAATTTTTAAATGCGTCTTGGTTATAATTGATTATCTCATCTTCTCTGCTTTCCATCATTTTTATGCTAAAGAATCCAACGGTTGCATTATCTTGCCTTGTGAGAATACCTTTTAAAATCTGTTAGTTGCTCTCTAATTTTATAAAACAGACCCCATATCCCAATGGAGGCGTAAACCTTTTTCAGCCATTTTATAAAAGAAAACAACTCGGTCCTATTTATTTTAACTAGCCTAATATATGAATTTTGAAACAAAGTTAAATCTTACAGAGAGATCCCTCTCTGAAATTGGTAGGGCTAGATCCCAGTTTTGAACTAGTTGGATAAAGTTACCTATGGTAAATTTCTTCTTCCTTTCAACAACCTCTGGGAATTTACAGAGTGATAACATAATTGGCGAGCATACTGGGGAAGAACAAAATTTAGATATCCTACGATTTCTTTTCCCTAGACAAAGAAAACTTTATTTCTGAATGAATTATAAAATCTAAAATTATATAGAGATAATGTTCAGAGGTTGTTAAAGTTTGTATATATTAGTTGAAAGTTTCTAAAAATAAAATTAAAATTAAAAATTATGGCTCCTAAAGGAGTTTTCACTAGATCTCATCCAGATCCAGAACATGCAATAGCAATAGACAATCCTGAAAAATTACTCAGAAAGAAAAACACTACAGAGGGTTCCAGGAGTCACAGTCGACTTCATAATTCCCCTTCTCTCCCAAAGAAGTTAGTTTCCCTTCAGGACCTAGAGTTTGACATATCCTTTGAACAAAGCCTTTTTAGAACTAAATCTGACAGCTTCGTAAGTGAAACTATCCTAGATCAAACCATCCTGCAACCTCAGACCCCTAAAATACTCTCTCCCCAAGCAGATCTTGATCATCGATTCCTACAAGAATTCGACAAATTAGAAGATGTAGTAGAAAACCTGATCAAGCCTTGTACCAAGCTCACTTCCAGCAGTCGGTCAAACTTTCTTCCTTAAATATTGTTGCAGCCTCTGTAAAACCTCAACCAGCTCACTCTATTCCTCCCAGCCCTTCATCCTCCACAGCTTCTGTCACTTCCCCACCAATCACATAGGTTGTTGTTTAGCCTCCTCCACCTATCATGGCAGCCAGATATGCTCCCTTGGTGTTGGCCGCTTCTTTACACGCCATGCCCCAGAACTACCAAACAAGACTTCCTCAGTATGATAGTATTGGTCCTCTGAATGCACAACAACATGTTGACAAAATGAACAATTAGTTTGATTTATAGGAAGTAGATGAAGTTGATTTCTAGATGATATTATTTGCACAGAGTCTGAGTGGAGAAGTAAAAAAGTGGTTCAAAACCTTACGTGTTGCTTCCATAATTGATATTACTGCTTTTCATCGAAGTTTCCTTGACAGGTAGGAGGTAAAGAAGAATCCTCTTCAGATCTTATCAGAATATGAGAATATCATAAGGAACCAAGGAGAGATGGTGCAGGATTACTACACCCGTTTCAATAACCTATACAATGCAATTCTAGATGATATCAAACCACCTCAAGGCCTAGCATTGATAAAATTCTCTGATGGATTCGATGCTGAAATGTCATATCAGCTAAGGGAAAGAAACTCTACTACTCTGGAAGACATGTAGAAAAGCGTCATTAGAGTGGAAGCAAATATTTTGGCCAGAAGGGCCAGGTAGAGAACAGAAAGGAGGGTCGCCATCAAGGAAGAGCCTTCTACTTCCTCATCAGATGCCAAACTAGATTCTCTAATCAGAGATATGGAGAAAATGATGGAGAGACTCACTATAACTGATAGAAACCCACCTAGGGAGAACCTAGCTACTCCTCAAATTCAAAACCCAAACTTCAGAAGAAATCTGCCCCATATACGGTAGAGAGATCCTAGGGATCAAAGAGAACAAAGGGGGCCTGATTAGCAGATCAGACCACCAATCCAGGAGAATTACGCCAATGATTGGGAGGAGTTAATCGAGGAGTTTGATGACACTCATATAAACCTCATGGGCGTTCATGATGATGAATCCATCTTTCTTACCTAGGAAGAGCATGAGATCTTTATCCTTTCACAAACAGAGGTCAATGAGGAAGCAGAGGAAACATAACAGCAGGCCTTTGAGAATTCTATTATGGAGGTCCACAGGCAGTATAACCTGAGGAGCAAGAGGGAAAATGACAACCCTCCAAAGAAGGTTGTTGAAACAAAGAAGGCTACTGAAACAAAGAGAATAGTCAAAACCAAGGAAACCTCAGAAAAATCTCCCAAGAAAGTCCCTGAGAGAAATAATGTTGAATCTCTTGCACAAAAAACTCTATAAATTCTACAAAGAGAAAATCATATTGAAGTTTCATCAACCAGTCAACCAAGGGCACCCGGCCATAGGGCTCCGATAGATAAACCAAAAGTAAAAACTCTAAGAAAAGATTCCACTACTTTCAGCCTTGAAGGGGAACTAGCTAAATTGAAGATTCCCATTCCCCTCTTTGAGCTGATGAACAAGAACGCTTGCAAGTCACAGGTGATTAAATCTTTAAGCATCGAACCTGAGATAGGTACTAAGGCTTTGAATGTTGGATCTGTAAATCACTCGGACATGTTAAATCTTGTTGATGACTGACCAGAGCTCATGTTTGGTCCTGAAGTTGATGTTCAAACTGATAATGGTGTCGTGGCACCTTTTTACATCAGCCTAAACATCCACGACTTAATATTACACAATGTTATGCTGGATTTGGGTGCCTCTCACAACTTGATGCCCAAATCCGTGATGGAAAAGTTGGGACTCGAGATCACCAAACCTTACAAAGATTTGCATTCTTTCGACTCCAGCAAGGTCAAATGTATAGGCCCGATTAAAGACTTATGCATCACCCTAGCTCAAATCCCAGCAAAAAGTATGGTAATGGATATAGTAGTTGTGGATATTCCCCCAAAATACAGTATGTTACTGTCAAGATCATGGGGAGCTAAGCTGAAAGGAACCCTGCAGCTAGATATGTCCTACGCCACCATCTCAGTATTCAGACAACAGAGGAGACTGTAAAGAGAAACCCTGATGAAGTATATGGTCAGTAGTCAGGAAAAGCCACACAACTATCCACTATACTCTGCACACTTTGATATGGATTCTTTAATCCTTTACAATGATGGTGATTTGGAAGAAAAAATCACTCAGCTGGAAGATGATACACATGATTCGAAAGAGGAGAAAGCAATCATTGAGGCAAGAAATGATGAAACTATGGAAAGTGAGGAACTGCCAACAGATTTTTGGAGCATGGATTTCGATGGTGCAGTGAGAAAAGAGGGAGTTGGAGCTGGAGTTTGGTTACATAATCACAGATCAAGGTATTCAGAGAGCCATTCCTACAAATTGAATTTCCAATGCACCAACAACATAGCTGAGTACGAAGCTTTGATGCTTGGCCTAAAACTACTAAAGAAAGTTGACGCCAAAAAGATAATGGCAAGGAGTGATTCTGAATTGATTATCAAGCAAATCAAAGGTGAGTATGCAACTAAACATCCCAGACTTAGAGCCTATAGGAATGTTGTTTTGGATGTCCTTCAATGCTTTACTGAAATTGACTTGCAGGTAATGCCTAGAGGACAAAACATACTCACAGACGGGCTGGCTACATCAGCAGCTACCTGTAAAATTCCTTTCCATCCCACTTGCAAGTACACAGTGGAGGTGAAGTGCAGACCAACCGTTCTTGACAACATCAGATACTGGCAGGTATATGGAAATGAAAATCAAATTGAAGACTTCCTACAGTGTAAGAATGATTTCAAATGTACAAACATAGATTTAGAAAATGATGATAAGATTGTAAATAAATATGTTTTTGAAAGTGGTAGTGTAAATAACATAGATTCCGAAGGTTTGAATGAAAATAAAGTAGATGCGGATGAATTGAATGAAAATGAGATAGATTATGATATTCTACGGTTGAAAAATAATGTGTTACCTAGAGGTTTAGTTCCGCTGGAAGACTTGTTCGATTTTAACGATGTAGCCAAAAAACCTAAAATTGAAGCTAGTGGTAAAGAGGTAGAAGAGTGCAACATAGGAACAGAAGAAAAGCCCAAGATGATAAAACTTTATAAATCTCTTCCCCCCGAGAAATAATGCAAATACATTGAACCTTTTAAGGAATATGTGGATGTTTTTGCCTGGGGTTATGAGGACTTAAAATCCTATGACACAAGTATCATACAACATCGGATTCCCATAAAAGAAGAACACAAACCTTTCAGGAAGAAACTTAGGAGAATCAATCCCAAGTTTCTTCCCCTGATAGAGAAAGAAATCAAAAAGATGTATGATGCAAAAATTATAGTCCCCTTGAGATTTTCCAAATATGTGTCTAACCTAGTTCCTACTAGGAAGAAAACTGGTGAGATCAAACTTTGCATAGATTTCAGAAATCCGAACAAAGTCTCCCTCAAAGACAAATACCATTTTCCCAAAATGGATCACATTTTGCAAAAGGTAGTTGGGGCTAGTAGGATCTCCTTACTAGATGGTTTCTCGGGATACAACCAAGTCCTCGTCCACCCAGAAGATCAAGAGAAGATAACATTTACCACACCCTCGTGAACCTTCATGTACATGAAGATGCCCTTCGGTTTGATGAATGTTGGTGCCACTTTTCAGAGGGCAATGGATATTGCTTTTGTGGATGAACTTAGAAGATTTATAGTCATATATCTGGATGATGTGACTGTATACTCCCAATCTGACGAAGAACACTTGTAGCATCTCAGATGTGTGTTTGAGAAGTTCAGAAAATTCAGGATTTCGTTGAACCCAAAGAAGTTTTTTTTTTATTTAGAGGAAGGAAAGTTGTTGGGACACATAATATCTAAATATGGAATTAAAATAGATCCCAGTAGGATAGAATCCATCCAAAAGGTGGAACCTCCTAGGAACATCAAAGAGCTACAATCATTCATCAACAAAATAAATTTCCTTAGAAGGTTCATACCCAACTTGGCTGAACTTCTTAGGAATATCACTAATATGTTGAAAAAATACACAAAAATCAGATGGAACACTGAATCCAAATAGTCATTTGAGTAGGTGAAACTTGCACTCACCCAAGCCCGAGTTCTGATCAGCCCAGATTATACCAAAGACTTTTATCTTTTCTCTTTTGAATCTGAACACACCATAGCTGTGGTGTTGTTGCAAAAAAACAGTGAAGGGTACGAACAACCCATAGCATTTTTCAGTAAAGATCTGATAGACACTGCATTGAAATACAACATAATGGAGAAACAAGTGTTTTCCCTGGTAAAGGCCATAAAGGATTTCAGAGTCTATATTCTCCATTCTCACACAATTTCATATGTTCCAAACACAGTGGTAAAGGATATCCTGACTCAGGATAATCCAGATGGTAGGAGAGGAAAATGGATTGCAGTTATTCTGGAATATGACATTGAAATAAAACCTACTAAATTGATCAAAGGACAGGGTCTAGACAAACTAATGGCTGAATATAATTTTCATGCTCTAGATATTAATTTTTTGGCTGCAGTTGACGAATAGGAAGAGCAGGCAACTCCAAATGTTAAGGAGGTATTCTTAAACTCTCCTTGGTACACAGACCTCATTTTTGTACTTCATAACTTACAAGCTCCTCCTGGTTTAACTAAGACCAAATCCAGATTTATCAAATTGAAAGCACTGAAATTTTGTATTTTAGAAGGTAATCTTTGTTGGAAAGATCCTGGTGGTATTTTTCTTAATTTCCCGTTGAAAGACGAAGCTGACAAAGTTCTACAAGATTTCCATGTAGGAGACTGTGGTGGACATCTGATTTGGAACACCACAGCCAAAAACAAATTTAGAGTTGGTCTCTACTGGCCTACATTGTTTGCTGATGTTCATCAAAAAGTTACTTCTTGTCATAAATGCCCAGTCTTCGAATGTAAAAGGAATTTGTTGCCTCTCCCCATGAAACCCATCTCAGTTGAAGCCCCTTTCCAACAATGGGGCTTGGACTTTATTGGAGAAAAAAATCCATCCTCCTTAGGCCAACACAAGTGGATCCTCATGGCCACGGACTACTTCACCAAGTGTATCGAGGCTATGCCATGCAAGCAAGCTACTGACTCTGTCATCATTAAATTTCTAGAAACTAATATCTTGTCTCATTTTGGATGCCCCTGAAAAATTATAGCTGACAATGCAGCAGCCTTCAGATCCAAAAAACTCATAGATTTGTGCAGCCAATACCACATTACTTTGGGACACTCCACAACTTATTACCTTCAGGGAAATGGGCTAGATGAGTCCTTCAACAAGACTCTGGTGAATATCATTAAGAAGACTCTGCAAGAAAACAAGAAGTCCTAGCATAATAAGTTGGTTTTCGCACTCTGGGCTGACAGAATAAGCACCAAAAGATCAATTGGCATGTCACCATACCAATTCGTGTATGGCATTGAAGCAGTTTTTCCCATCTCCTTAAGGGTTCCTGTCATGAAATTGTTGCAGGAAGTGCAAGAAGAGCCAAATGATGTCCAGAGGAGGATAAATCAAATGATCCACTTAATGCAATCCAGAGAGGAAGTCTACAACAAGACTCAGGTTATCCAAGAAGGTATAAAAAAGTTTTATGACAAGAGAATTAAAGAAGATGATTTTAAGCTAGGCAACCTGGTTCTAAAATGGGATTCTAGAAATGAGGACAAGGGAAAGCATGGAAAATTCTATAGCTTATGGAAAGGGCCTTACACCATTCAGGCATTCAGAGGAAATAACGTATTTTTTCTAAAAAACATTGATGGATCAGACCTTCCAGGTGGACCAGTTAATGGCAGGATGTTGAAGCATTTTTTGCCTCCCCAATAAAGATCTCATTAATCCATATTCATTGTACATACCATTTCCCTTTTCATTCAGGTTTTTTGTAGGTGATATTGATCGGGTGGTTGAAGACCACAGAGAAGGCCCTAAGCCACTGACCAATGCCACCAAGTTCCCAAAATAAAAACAAAATAGATATCAACAATAAAGCAATGGAGGAAACCTTTAAAGACATTAGAAAATAGGTTCATGGCACTTCACAAGGAGAGTACCATCCCTAGGTGGAGCCGTTGTTATAACCCTATAATTTATAGGATCATCTGGTGACTGGAAAAATCTTCACTATTGATGTATGTTGTCTTGCAAATA
>SNQJ01S0028908.1:88368-100004 GCA_010110895.2 Picea sitchensis
CGCCCTCAAATACCAAGCACATTAACTCCCCGATCAGAGAGCCATAGTATCATCGTCTGGAGAAACTCTTTTCTCCATCACACCAGAGGCCATTGATCAAATGATGTAGATACCTAGAGTCGAATCCCATTCTCCCCTCACCATCGAAATTCTAACAGACTTATACCAGAATCTGTCTTTTCCCTAGAGGGCACAGATTTTTTATCTTTTCCTCCCACAGGNATGTTTTCAGAGAAGGGAAACCAAATTATCTCAGCGTTATGTTGTCTGCTCCGCTATTTATCAGACGAATGGGTGGATGAACCCATCTTGGGTTTTCTATCTATTTTCTCTGCTGAAGAAAAGGCCACCATCCAGTTCGATTACAACACTTTCCTGGCCGAGAACATCCACAATCAGTTGTTCAAATTCACCACAAAGGGCATGTTCTGATACTCTTCTATACTGGCCTACATGTTCACCTTATTTCAAGCAAACATGCTCTCTTTCCCTATGCAGAAAAATGGACCAGGATGGCAAACCACAGGCTGTAACCTCTTAGACTTCGTTGCTCAGAAGAAATTCCATAGAGTTTGATTTCAAACAGTGTGTTGAGCAGTTTTACCATATAGTGGTGAGCATGCTCAATGGTAGACTAGAGTCGAGGATAAATGAGGAGGTATAGAGAATCTTACACCTCTCAGACCTCACCAAGACTGGAGATTGGTACCTCTATCAAAATCACACAGAAATTAGTGTATATGGGTGTGAGTTAGCTCCATACAAACTACCCACGTACTTGCCTGTTAGGATATTTTCCTTGGTGTTTATTAGACAATTGATCAATTTGGATGATATACATTTTGTATCTCTGAGGAAGAAACAACATATGAGAATCAAAGGGCAAATAGGACCTTTTATCTCCAATAGTAGAGTTTTTGGGGAAGAGGAAGACAAATTATTAAAGGAAATGAAATTTAGTACCAGTTTCTCCTGGCACTATGATCTGTGTGGGATCATTGCAGAGATGAGATCAAAAAATAAAAGTTCCCCATATGCTCACACGCTCAAAAAAGAAATTGAGAAATATGCAAACCAAACAGAGTGGGAGGTGAACACTCTGGAAGAAGTAGAACAACAGTCTCCTTCAGTCATTATCTCGCAAACAACCACTCCACAGGTACCAAAGGAGAAAATACCCAGGAAGGATGTCTCTCCTTCAGTCTCTGAAATGTCAGTAGAGGATTTCCAGGTATACACAAAAAGGACTAAAACAACCCACACTACTCACAGGTCTGGGGAGGAAGAGACCCAATCTACCAAAGTGATTGAGGGAGAATGTACACCACTTCTTTCAAGTAGCCATCAGATGATGTATACGTTTCCCTCAAAGAAGCACATTGATACAACTGTGACCACCCAACCTCCACCAACATCTACAAAACTAAGTATTTTTGAAAAATATGACTTAATCAAGAAGAAGAATGAGATGCTGACAAGTCGCACCTATGCTCAGTTCTGGAAGTAGAAATCAACAGCACAACAGAAGTTTCTCTTTGCTTTCGATACAGAAAAAGGAAGAATGCACATGGAATTTTTGCAGGCATAGGTGCCTCATCCAAAGGAGATCACATAATACAAAAGGTCCACTCTTGAATTCGATGCCAAGCAGGTTCATCCAACTGATCAAATGGATTTGCACAGGCAGACTGGAGAAATGGTTTTCTCCATATTGGCCCATGCTTCTACTATTGCAGCAAAATTATAGGTTTCTCTGAGCAATGTTCAGACCCAATTGAAATTGGAGAAAATATCTTCTTTTGCAAAGGATAACGGGATTAAATCCTTAGAAGAGTTGGTGCTCAAAATTGGGTATGATCCCTCAAATGTGAAAGAAACTAAGGAGTTGGTCAAGAAAAATAATGCTGACATAGCATCTCTGAGGAAGTAGCTGAAATTTCCAGCTACGGAAGATTCATAGGCCAAATATATAGCTGAGACAGAAGGGGAGAAAGAGGAATTGCTAAAGCTAATTATGGAACAGAACGCACAGATAAAGGAAATGGAAGCAGAGATGGAATGGTTGGTGAAATAGAAGGAACATGCCACACCTATGGAGGTCATCCCCCTGAGTGCAATTCCCCTCACAGGAGTTAGCACAACAACTGTATCAACAACCACTACAACAAAAATTCCATCATCCACCCCACTGACAGCCTTGGAAAAATCTATAGAGCTAGCGAAATAAATGGAGGAGATGACCCTGCAAGGAACATAAATCAACAGACTAAAAAAGGAGGTTGAGAATATCCAGGAGCTTAAGTCTTCCTACCAGACAAGCTACAACATTGAGAGGCAAGCATTAGAAAATCTCAAGAAGGAAATACAGCAGCTTCAGAAACAAACAGTGGGAGGCAAAACACTAGCAAAGGCTAAGGAGAACAATTGGATGGATATATCCAAATCCATAAACGAAATATGGCCCATGGTGCAAATCATGTTCGAGAAACATGAACTGGTGCTGAGGAGTAGGCAGGCCACCGACAAGATAAAAGGAGAGATGGGTGAAATGCCCACAAAAGCTAATGAAATCATTAAGTTTATGAATTCAAAAACTAGGGAAGAGCTGGAAAACCTAAAAGTTGAAGACATAACAGAAACTATCCTCGAGGTCAAAAGACTTCTGACCAAACGAGGATTAATGTTGCAGCTGGAGGAGAAAGCCCAGAACATGGATATTGGGTTCCAAAGATTCTTCAACAAGATTGAGATGTTGTAGAAGAAAGGTCTCCCTGGTATGCTGGTTATAAACGGTAAGCTAATGACCCTTTCCAACTATAAGCAGAAGATTGCCACGGTGGCCAAGGACAGTTCCAAGTTTTCCAGAATACAGGGTAGTATCACAGGCAAGACATTCCTAGAGACTTTGCAGCTAGACCCCAGTATTCAGCATGAAGTCAAATATATTTTCCTCACCAAGATGACTTTTTCCAAGTATACCGATATGGACGAAATCTACCGCCGGCTACTGAAAGTTACCATCCCTAGTAAGAAAACATGGGATGAGCTGTGAAAATTTATTGAGTAAGGATGAGGGGTCTCGTCCAAGTCAGCAAAGAGATCATTCAAAGTCACGCAGATGATTCACCAACGGTCTTCCCCAAAATCATCATGAACGATACAACAGATCATCATCAATTCCTGTATTTTTGTATCTTGTTATCTAGTTAGTTAGATCTAGATTTCACCACGTCCTGATCATTAATGATAGGGTCGTTTGTAATTTTGATTATAAATACTTTGAACTTAGAAGTATTGGGTGTTGATCTTTACACCCAAGCAAGTTGTAAGCACTATAATTTTTATCATAGATCTACCAGTAATAAAAGGGATGTTTCACAGGATTCCCACGTGTTTGTTGTTGGTAAAGTTTTCTCCTTTTTGTTGAATGTTTATCTCTCTCAGTACTCATGTTGTTTTTCTAAATCTGATCACCTGAAAGTAGCGAAAGTTGCATAATTTATCCTCGTATACTTTGTTTCCGACTTTAAATGATCTAAATGTTTTCTTCTGATGTTATAATTAAGAAATTTTTAAATGCTTCTTGGTTATAATTGATTATCTCATCTTCTCTGCTTTCCATCATTTTTATTCTAAAGAATCCAACGGTTGCATTATCCTGCCCTGTGAGAATACCTTTTAAAATCTGTTAGTTTCTCTCTAATTTTATAAAACAGACCCCATATCCCAATGGAGGCATAAACCTTTTTCAGCCATTTTATAAAAGAAAACAACTCAGTCCTATTTATTTTAACTAGCCTAATATATGAATTTTGAAACAAATTTAAATCTTACAGAGAGATCCCTCTTTGAAATTGGTAGGGCTAGATCCCAGTTTTGAACTAGTTGGATAAAGTTACCTATGGTAAATTTCTTCTTCCTTTCAACAACCTCTGGGAATTTACAAAGTGATAACATAATTGGCAACCATACTGGGGAAGAACAAACTTTATATATCCTATGATTTCTTTTCCCTAGACAAAGAAAACTTTATTTCTGAACGAATTATAAAATCCAAAATTATATAGAGATAATGTTCAGAGGTTGTTAAAGTTTGTATATATTAGTTGAAAGTTTCTAAAAATAAAATTAAAATTAAAAATTATGGCTCCTAAAGGAGTTTTCACTAGATCTCATCCAGATCCAGAACCTGCAATAGCAATAGACAATCCTAAAAAATTACTCAGAAAGAAAAACACTGCAGAGGGTTCCGGGATTCACTGTCGACTTCATAATTCCCCTTCTCTCCCAAAGAAGTTAGTTTCCCTTCAGGACCTAGAGTTTGACATATCCTTTGAACAAATTCTTTTTAGAACTAAATCTGATAGCTTCGTAAGTGAAATTGTCCTAGATCAAACCATCCTGCAACCTCAGACCCCTAAAATACTCTCTCCCCGAGCAGATCTTGATCATCGATTCCTACAAGAATTCGACAAATTAGAAGACCTAGTAGAAAACCTGATCAAGCCTTGTACCAAGCTCACTTCCAGTAGTCGGTCGAACTTTCTTCCTTAACTATTGTTGCAGCCTCTGTAAAACCTCAACCAGCTCACTCTGTTCCTCCTAGCCCTTCATCCTCCATAGCTTCTGTCACTTCCCCACCAATCACATAGGTTGTTGTTCAACCTCCTCCACCTATCATGGCAGCCATATATGCTCCCTTGGTGTTGGCTTCTTCTTTAGACGCCATGCCCCAGGACTACCAAACAAGATTTCCTCAGTATGATAGTATTGGTCCTCTGAATGCACAACAACATGTTGACAAAATGAACAATTAGTTTGATTTACAGGAAGTAGATGAAGTTGATGTGAAAATGAGATTATTTGCATAGAGTCTGAGTGGAGAAGTAAAAAAGTGGTTCAAAACCTTACATGTTGCTTCCATAATTGATATTACTACTTTTCATCGAAGTTTCCTTGACAGGTAGGAGGTAAAGAATAATCCTCTTCAGATCTTATCAGAATATGATAATATCATAAGGAACCAAGGAGAGATGGTGCAGGATTACTACACCCATTTCAATAATCTATACAATGAAATTCTAGCTGATATCAAACCACCTCAAGGCCTAGCATTGATAAAATTCCCCGATGGATTCGACGTTGAAATGTCGTATCAGCTAAGGGAAAGAAACTCTGATACTCTGGAAGACATGTAGAAAAGCGTCATTAGTGTGGAAGCAAATATTTTGGCTAGAAGGACCAGGTAGAGAACAGAAAGGAGGGTCACCATCAAGGAAGATCCTTCTACTTCCTCATCAGATGCCAAACTAGATTCTCTAACCAGAGCTATGGAGAAAATGATGGAGAGACTCACTATAACTGACAGAAACCCACCTATGGAGAACCTAGCTACTCCTCAAATTCAAAACCCAAACTTCAGAAGAAATCTACCCCAGATATGGTAGAGAGATCCTAGGGATCAAAGAGAACAAAGGGGGTCTGATCAGCAGATCAGACCACCAATCCAGTAAAATTATGCCAATGATTGGGAGGAGTTAATCGAGGAGTTTGATGACACTCATATAAACCTCATGGGAATTCATGATGATGAATCTATCTTTCTTACCCAGGAAGAGCATGAGATCTTTATCCTTTCACAAATAGAGGTCAATGAGGAAGCAGAGGAAACATAACAGCAGGCTTTTGAGAATTTTATTATGGAGGTCCATAGGTAGTATAACCTGAGGAGAAAGAGGGAAAATGACAACCCTCCAAAGAAGGTTGTTGAAACAAAGAAGGCTACTGAAACAAACAGAATAGTCAAAACCAAGAAAACCTCAGAAAACTCTCCCAAGAAAGTCCCTGAGAGAAATAATGTTGAATCTCCTGCACAAAAAACTCCAGAAATTCTACAAAGAGAAAATCAGACTGAAGTTTCATCAACTAGTCAACCAAGGGCACCTGGCCACAGGGCTCTGATAGATAAACCAAAAGTACAAACTCTAAGAAAAGCTTCCACTACTTTCAGCCTTGAAGGGGAACTAGCTAAATTGAAGATTCCCATTCCCCTCTCTGAGTTGATGAACAAGAACGCTTACATGTCACAGGTGATTAAATCTTTAAGCATCGAACCTGAGATAGGTACTAAGGCTTTGAATGTTGGATCTGTAAATCACTCGGACATGGTAAATCTTGTTGATGACTTACCAGAGCTCCTATTTGGTCTTGAAGTTGATGTTCAAACTTATAATGGTATCGTGGCACCTTTTTACATCAACCTAAACATCCACGACTTAATATTACACAATGTTATGCTGGATTCGGGTGCCTCTCACAACCTGATGCCCAAATCCATGATGGAAAATTTGGGACTCAAGGTCACCAGACCTTACAATGATTTGAATTCTTTTGACTCCAGCAAGGTCAAATGTATAGGCCCGATTAAAGACCTATACATCACCCTAGCTCAAATCCCAGCAAAACGTATGGTAATGGATATAGTAGTTGCAGATATTCCTCCAAAATACGGTATGTTACTATAAAGATCATGGGAAGCTAAGCTGAAAGGAACCCTACAACTAGATATGTCCTACACCACCATCTCGGTATTCAAACAATAGAGGAGACTGTAAAGAGAAACCCTGATGAAGTATATGGTCAGTAGTCAGGAAAACCCACACAACTATCCACTATACTCTGCACACTTTGATATGGATTCTTTAATCCTTTACAATGATGGTGATTTGGAAGAAAAAATCACTCAGCTGGAAGATGATACGCATGATTCGAAAGAGAATAAAGCAATCATTGAGGCAAGAAATGATGAAACTATGGAAAGTGAGGAATTGCCAACAGATTTTTGGAGCATGGATTTCGATGGTGCAGTGAGAAAAGAGGGAGTTGGATCTGGAGTTTGGTTACATAATCACAGATCAAGGTATTCAGAGAGCCATTCCTACAAACTAAATTTCCAATGCACCAACAACATAGCTGAGTACGAAGCTTTGATGCTCGGCCTGAAACTACTGAAGAAAGTTGGTGCCAAAAAGATAATGGTAAGGGGTGATTCTAAATTGATTATCAAGCAAATAAAAGGTGAGTATGCAACTAAACATCCCAGACTTAGAGCCTATAAGAATGTTTTTTTGGATGTCCTTCAATGCTTTATTGAAATCGACTTGCAGGTAATGCCTAGAGGACAAAACATACTCACAGACGGGCTGGCTACATCAGCAGCTACCTATAAAATTCCTTTCCATCCCACTTGCAAGTACACAGTGGAGGTGAAGTGCAGACCAACCATTCTTGACAACATCAGATGCTGGCAGGTATTTGGAAATGACAATCAAATTGAAGACTTCCTACAGTGTAAGAATGATTTCAAATGTACAAACATACATTTAGAAAATGATGATAAGATTGTAAATAAATCTGTTTTTGAAAGTGGTAGTGTAAATAACATAGATTCCGAAGGTTTGAATGAAAATAAAGTAGATGCAGATGAATTGAATGAAAATGAGATAGATTATGATATTCTACGGTTGAAAAATAATGTGTTACCTAGAGGTTTAGTTCCACTGGAAGACTTGTTCGATTTTAACGATGTAGCCAAAAAACCGAAAATTGAAGCTAGTGGTAAAGAGGTAGAAAAATGCAACATATGAATAGAAGAAAAGCCCAAGATGATAAAACTTTATAAATCTCTGTCCCCTGAGAAAAAACGCAAATACATTGAACCTTTTAAGGAATATGTGGATGTTTTTTCCTGGGGTTATGAGGACTTAAAATCCTACAACACAAGTATCATACAACATCGGATTCCCATAAAAGAAGAACACAAACCTTTCAGGAAGAAACTTAGGAGAATCAATCCCAAGTTTCTTCCCCTGATAGAGAAATAAATCAAAAAGATGTATGATACAAAAATTATAGTCCCCTTGAGATTTTCCAAATATATGTATAACCTAGTTCCTACTAGGAAGAAAACTGGTGAGATCAAACTTTGCATAGATTTCATAAATCTGAACAAAGTCTCCCTCAAAGAAAATTACCCTTTTCCCAAAATGGATCACATTTTGCAAAAGGTAGTTGGGGCCAGTAGGATCTCCTTACTAGACGGTTTCTCGGGCTACAACCAAGTCCTCGTCCACCTAGAAGATCAAGAGAAGATAACATTTACCACACCCTCGGGAACCTTCATGTACATGAAGATGCCCTTCGTCTTGATGAATGTTGGTGCCACTTTTCAGAGGGCAATGGATATTTCTTTTGTGGATGAACTTAGAAGATTTATAGTCATATATCTGGATGATGTGACTGTATACTCCCAATCTGACGAAGAACACTTGCAGCATCTCAGATGCGTGTTTGAGAAGTGCAGAAAATTCAGGATTTCGTTGAACCCAAAGAAGTTTTTTTTCGGTTTAGAGGAAGGAAAGTTGTTGGGACACATAACATCTAAAGATCGAATTAAAATAGATCCCAGCAGGATAGAATCCATCTAGAAGGTGGAACCTCCTAGGAACATCAAAGAGCTACAATCATTCATCGACAAAATAAATTTCCTTAGAAGGTTCATACCCAACTTGGCTGAACTTCTTAGGAATATCACTAATATGTTGAAAAAAGACACAAAAATCGGATGGAACACTGAATCCAAATAGTCATTTGAGTAGGTGAAACTTGCACTCACACAAGCCCCAGTTCTGATCAGCCCAGATTATACCAAAGACTTTTATCTTTTCTCTTTTGAATCTAAACACACCATAGTTGCAATGTTGTTGCAGAAAAACAGTGAAGGGTACGAACAACCCATAGACTTTTTCAGTAAAGATCTGAGAGACGCTGCATTGAAATACAACATAATGGAGAAACAAGCTTTTTCCCTGGTAAAGGCCATAAAGGATTTCAGAGTCTATATTCTCCATTCTCACACAATTGCATACGTTCCAAACACAATGGTAAAGGATATCCTGACTCAAGATAATCCAGATGGTAGGAGAGGAAAATGGATTGCAGTTATTCTGGAATATGACATTGAAATAAAACCTACTAAACTGATCAAAGGACAGGGTCTGGACAAACTAATGGATGAATCTAATTTTCATGCTCTAGATATTAATTTTTTAGCTGCAGTTGACGAACAGTCCAAATGTTAAGGAGGTATTCTTAAACTCTCCTTGGTACACAAACCTCATTTCTGTACTTCATAACTTACAAGCTCCTCCTGGTTTAACTAAGACCAAAGCCAAATTTATCAAATTGAAAGCATTGAAATTTTGTATTTTAGAAGGTAATCTTTATTGGAAAGATCCTGGTGGTATTTTGCTTAATTTCCTGTTGAAAGATGAAGCTGACAAAATTCTACAGGATTTCCATGCAGGAGATTGTGGTGGACATCTAATTTGGAAGACCACAGCCAAAAAAAAAATTAGAGTTGGTCTCTACTTGCTTACATTGTTTGCTGATGTTCATCAAAAAGTTACTTCTTGTCATAAATTCCCGGTATTCGAAGGTAAAAGGAATTTGTTGCCTCTCCCCATGAAACCCATCTCAGTTGAAGCCCCTTTCCAACAATGGGGTTTAGACTTTATTGGAGAAAAACATCCATCCTCCTTAGGCCAACACAAGTGGATCCTCACGGCCATGGACTACTTCACCAAGTGGATCGAGGCTATGCCATGCAGGCAAGCTACTGACTCTGTCATCATTAAATTTCTAGAAACTAATATCTTGTCTCGTTTTGGATGCCCCAGAAAAATTATAGCTGACAATGCAGTGGCCTTTAGATCCAAAAAACTCATAGATTTGTGCAACCAATACCACATTACTTTGGGACACTCCACAACTTATTACCTTCAAGGAAATGGGCTAGTTGAGTCCTTCAACAAGACTCTGGTGAATATCATTAAGAAGAATCTGCAAGAAAACAAGAAGTCCTAGCATAATAAGTTGGTTTTTGCACTCTGGGCTGACAGAATAAGCACCAAAAAATCAATTGGCATGTCACCATACCAATTTGTGTATGGCACTGAAGCAGTTTTTCCCATCTCCTTAGGGGTTTCTGTCATGAAATTGTTGCAGGAAGTGCAAGAAGAGCCAAATGATGTCCAGAGGAGGATAAATCAAATGATCCACTTAATGCAATCCAGAGAGGAAGTCTACAACAAGACTCAGGTTATCCAAGAAGGTATAAAAAAGTTTTATGACAAGAGAACTAAAGAAGATGATTTTAAGCTGGGCAACCTAGTTCTAAAATGGGATTCTAGAAATGAGGACAAGGGAAAGCATGGAAAATTCGATAACTTATGGAAAGGCCCTTACACCATTCAGGCATTCAAAGGAAATAACGCATTTTTTCTAAAAAACATTGATGGATTAGACCTTCCAGGTGGACCAGTTAATGGCAGGATGCCGAAGCATTTTTTGCCTCCCCAATAAAGATCTCATTAATCCATATTCATTGTACATACCATTTCCCTTTTCATTCAGGTTTTTTGTAGGTGATATTGATCGGATGGTTGAAGCCCGCAGAGAAGGCCCTAAGCCACTGACCAATGCCACTAAGTTCCCAAAATAAAAACAAAATAGATAGCAACAATAAAGCAATGGAGGAAACCTTTAAAGACATTAGAAAACAGGTTCATGGCACTTCACAAGGAGAGTACCATCCCTAGGTGGAGTCGTTGTTATAACCCTATAATTTATAGGATCATCTGGTGACTGGAAAAATCTTCACTATTGATGTATGTTGTCTTGCAAATAATATTTCATTCCTGCAAATTATTTAAAAAAAAGAAAGAAGAATAAAAGAGGGCATAAAAGAAAATGGATAAAAGCCCCATGCAATAACAATGACTTGATCCATACAGTTTAATCATGGTTAGGTCTCTTTGAATTTATGTTGATAGGTTTAGTGAATAAGCTTGGCTAAACTATTTAATCTTAGCCAGGTAGTTAGGTTAGCTAGTGAATAAATTTGACCAAACTATTTAAACTTGGTCAAATGGCCCCAGGTAGAGGAATTTCTTAGTCCAACAGTTTAATCTGGGCTAAATGTGTAGTTAGGTAGGATAGGACATAGGCTAGTCAGTTTTTCCTTCAATAAACATGCTTGATGTTTGAAGAAAATTCATGATGTTGATGTTGAGTTTGTTTTTTCCTAACCCCATGGTGACAAAAGTAAAGGGAAGCAGCGAAAAACCCACAAAAACAGCAATATCCTAAGTTCGCACTGCACATTTTTGGTTCACGCCCGGAGAATAAGGAACGCGCTAAGATCAATGGTTGATCTAGTAGCGAGTAAATCAATGGCAGACAGTGAATTCTGGACCCCCCCGACCGTTCTACCTTTAACGGTGGGGGGGGGTCCGATATGGAGAATAAAGAGCGCTCTAAGATCAATGGATGATCTAGCGGCGCTTATATCAACGGTGGATAGCTAATTTTTGACCCCCCCCCAATCGTTCTACCTTNAGTTCGCACTGCACATTTTTGGTTCACGCCCGGAGAATAAGGAACGCGCTAAGATCAATGGTTGATCTAGTAGCGAGTAAATCAATGGCAGACAGTGAATTCTGGACCCCCCCGACCGTTCTACCTTTAACGGTGGGGGGGGGGTCCGATATGGAGAATAAAGAGCGCTCTAAGATCAA
>SNQJ01S0028908.1:100014-125149 GCA_010110895.2 Picea sitchensis
AATAGTCAAGATTTTTCAGTCACCAGATGATCCTATAAATTATAGGGTTACAACATGTAATACAAAAAATAGGTTCAAATGGCCTTGGCCAATAGTTGAAAAAGAAGAATTGTTTATTTAAAGAGTACATAATATTATAGTTTTTATTCCATATTCACAATATTCTACAAGTATATTGTTTCAGGGATAAATCCCCTATGATCTGGGCTAGAAGATCACATAGAGCGTGCATTCCAAGAATCAACTCTATCCAAAAGAAGCAGTTAAGAGAACATAACTAGCCAACAACTAATGACACAAAATATGAGTAACCTAGATCCTAACGTTTGGAGAACATCCCTTGCGTGAATACCTACTCCAATCTTTCGCTCCAAATATTTTCTTTGTCAACCTACACATAAGGAGAAAGAAGGTTGCAAAGTAGGTACTTACAACAACTAACTCTTAATTATACTAACTAGGATCAAAATATGTCAGTTTCAAGATAATCAAATGCATAGATATTACAAAAGTAAATCAATAACATAATATTAAGATAGGAAAGAGAGTTATGATTATATTAACAACATGAAATCAAGGAATGATACAACCTGAAATGGCTATGTCACTGCCCAGAACCGTATCTTAATTCCTCCACCTGAGCCACTGAAGATATCTCGTACAAAATTATACAAAATATCAATACAATATAAAATCTTCTATATTTATTTACATCCTTACATTTATTTACAACCAAATATTACACTGTACATTTTTAATTATCATTTAAATTTCTTCAAATAATTTGTCAAAGTACATTTTTAATTATCATTTAAATTTCTTCAAATAATTTGTCAAAGTACATATTCCTGTTATTTTCCTCCCATATTATACTTTTCCACCAAAATCGATGGAAATATAGTCCTTTTAAATGGGGTAACTTATCCATCCCCATCGGTAATTTTCTCAATTCCAGACAACCCTTAATATTCAAGACACGAAGTTTGGTTAGCATTCCATCTTTCAAGACACCTTTTTCACATGATAGTGTCACCATTTTAGGCAGGCCAATCAAATCCAACCTCTCTAACATTGGAAACTCCACTGCTTTTCTAGAACTTCCTATCCCCAACTCCCTCACCTTGTCGCAATAACACACTTTGAGGAATTTCAAATTTGGCAACCTCTCCAAGAGAGGAATCTCTCCCACTTTCTTACAAATCTTCAATTCTAACCTCTCGAGATGTTGAAATTCACATATCTAGTTTGGCAAGTTGATTTTTTTCAAATTCATTCAAATATCATGTTTTGATGTTATTAATTAATGAAGTATTGGAGTGGAGATATGCTAATGTCATATATTTGGTCATAGTGTGCATGTGAGTTAATATTAGTCCAAATATGTTATTGATATTTGAAATGGAAAGAGTCTTCTTCTTGTCATATGCTAGAGATGAACCAAGTTGTAAAATTCAAAGAAATCTAGATTGGGATTTTCATGAGGTCATAGTTTTTTATGCCTTTTTAGTGAGAAGTATTGAAATATTCCTTAAAAAATATGATGTTATAATATGGACATTATAAATTACCAACAAGTACATTTAAAAAGTATTTGGAAAATCTGCTATTGAAATACAGGACTTTGAATTCACATGAGACAAGTACCATTGTTATTTGCAAACTACAATCAAACAAGGAAGTATGATACAATTTTATGAGAAAAGGTTATGTAATGTGTGGTCCTCATATGGAGATAAATATTCCAAATCAAATGTATAGTTAATAGATACATCAAATACTTTTTAATCCATCNAAATTCATTCAAATATCATGTTTTGATGTTATTAATTAATGAAGTATTGGAGTGGAGATATGCTAATGTCATATATTTGGTCATAGTGTGCATGTGAGTTAATATTAGTCCAAATATGTTATTGATATTTGAAATGGAAAGAGTCTTCTTCTTGTCATATGCTAGAGATGAACCAAGTTGTAAAATTCAAAGAAATCTAGATTGGGATTTTCATGAGGTCATAGTTTTTTATGCCTTTTTAGTGAGAAGTATTGAAATATTCCTTAAAAAATATGATGTTATAATATGGACATTATAAATTACCAACAAGTACATTTAAAAAGTATTTGGAAAATCTGCTATTGAAATACAGGACTTTGAATTCACATGAGACAAGTACCATTGTTATTTGCAAACTACAATCAAACAAGGAAGTATGATACAATTTTATGAGAAAAGGTTATGTAATGTGTGGTCCTCATATGGAGATAAATATTCCAAATCAAATGTATAGTTAATAGATACATCAAATACTTTTTAATCCATCAGAAATACTTCTTAATCCATCAGATATCGATCAAACCACATCTTGATAAAAGATTATACAAGATGGGAGAAGAAAGATGCTTGGCTTATCTAGGTTGTATTCCATTTTTAAATGCACTTCATCATATCAAAGAGAAATGTAACTACATTCAAATGTTCACTAGAGCATTGAATTCATTGTAGTATATGAAGATTAAAAGAATGAGTAAGTTTTTCACATATAAATGACAATATTCAATACAATTTGGAAACAATGTTTTTGAATCATTGTATATGATTTAACTTTCTTGTTTATATATATGAGAATTGAGAATGATATTAATATATAATTTTTTCAATTTTATTCTTTTTGGATTGATCTTTTTGTAGTAAGACATTTGATTTGCCAGCACATAACTTTTTATAAATGTGTGTTCTTAAATCAATTATTTGTAATTGAAATCATCTCATTGTATAAATATTAAGGCACACAATTATTTTATGAATTTTGTTTGATTATATACATTAATGTAAGTGTAAAAATGTGATATATAATATTTGAAATAAAACTCCATGTAAAAAAAGATGCATTTCATATAAAAAAACACAGAATTACCTTATAATGAGTGCTAAGTGGACTATTAAGGTTAATCCAAGAAGGTTAATTGATGAATGACTTTGAACATTTTTACCTATCAAGTATTTGTTTTCTTTGGAAAAATATCATATATTTTTTATTAATATAATAAAAGGTGTTTCCCCCATGATTTGGGCTAGAAGATCACACAGAGCATGCACCCCAAGAACCAACTCTATACAAAAGAAGCAGTTATGAGAACATAACTAACCAACAACTAATGAGACAAACAATGAATAACCTAGATCCCAAAGTTTGGAGAAGATCCCTTGTGCAAATCCCTACTCCAATCTTTCGCTCCAAATATTTTCTTTGTCAACCTACACACAAGGAGAAAGAAGGTTGCAAAGTAGGTAGTTACAACAACTAACTCTTAACTATACTAACTAGGATCAAAATATGTTAGTTTCAAGATAATCAATTGCATAGATATTGCGAAAGTAAATCAATAGCATAATATTAGGATAGGAAATAGATTTTTGATTATATTAACAACATGAAATCAAGGAATGATACAACTTGAAATGGATATGGCACTACCCATAATCGTATCTGAATTCCTCCACCTGAGCCATTGAAGATATCTCGTACCTCCTCACTCCTCACTCCAGAAAATTCAAGGAAATATAACGAGTCTCTTCCTAAATGAGATAGATGAGGAAGGTGTTGGAAACAAGGGTTTCCAAAAATGAAGGGGAAAATATTAAGAACTCGGGGAATGGACTTGCAGACTTAGCAAAAATTCGCTAGCATAATGATGCTTCTATGTATGCCCCCTTCTCCTCCACCAAATGGCCATTAATTATACCTTAGGTGATCCAGGTGGATATCGGTGTCCACTCACCTATTCCATTGGCTCAAAGACTAGTTTCTATTTTGGCATTTTTTTAACAGTTTTTTGGGTCCCAAACTTCTGGGGTCGTTTTGAGGCCCTAAACGTTGTTTTTTTTGGCTTGGAATCGCCTAACGTGTAGCCGGAGGAAGATGTTATACCGAATGAAATATGTACTCCTTGGTTATACCTTTCTAATGGTGTATTGAGCACCCCAAACAGAGATTGTATGCAAAAGTTACGCCCTCAGGAAGTTGATGTATCAACTACCCCCATCGGAGCCCACAAACCTTTTGACGTTTCATCTCCTGGGGTTAGGGTTTTGGATGTTTGGGGTTTTATCATTTATTTTTTATGTTAAAAAATGCCTTTGGAGCCTCATTGTACTCAACTTCTTTCCAATTAGTGTATCCAACACATCTCTTCTCAGAGATAAGCTACCGCCATTCTAGCTAGCTTGTGTGTTTTTTCATTTTATAGTATTTTGTATTTTAGACAGTCATTAATAGAATCTAAGATTTACTGTGTTACTGTGTTCCTTTCCATATCTCTATGTGTTTATTTGTTATATCTTTGTTATATTTCTTCCTTCATATCATTCCCCAAAATAATCTGGATCAGTGGTATCAAAGTGGTATGCTCATTGTCATTCTTAGTGCATGTCCCCGATGAGGTCAGGGTATAGAGAGTTGGGTCTCGAGCTTGTTTCTCTTGAGTAAAAATGCTCTCACACACCCAAGAAACCTTCCATGGTGGAAGAAAATAGGGAAGATGGGATATGAGATCCTTTCAAACTGTTGCTAGAGGAGGTCCTCGTGCGACAAAGGAACATTGATAGATAATTTCTCCCATATCCTTTGACGGTTGTCAACAACAATGAAGGAAAATTCAACCAAAAATCACTTAGGATGTGAAACGCCCTTTAGGGTACAAGTTAACTTTGATATTCCTTTATTTGAAGGCCAGATAGACGTCGATGCTTTGGAAAAATGGTTAAATATGCTAGAGGGTTATTTCTCTGTGCACAATTTTTCCAACAGTGAAAATATCACCTTCGCACTCCTTAAGGCCCTTCCCCATGTTAGAGATTGGTGGTATACTTATTGTGAGAAACATGTTGAGGATGAGTCTGTAATTTTTGGGCCAGGACCCACATGGGAGGATTATTTTTATTCCCTCAAGGAACAATATTACCTTGTTGGAAGTTATGATGACCAATACATGAGATGGACCACACTGAACCAAGAGAGGGGCCAAAAAGTGTCGTAGTTCACCAATAATTTCCATACCTTGCACACCAATATGGGTATCAAAGACTCTAAGCAACATCTGGTCCTAAAATAATGTGGGGCTCGACACAGGTACATCCAAATCGAAATGGAGTTTTTGGACATCTCATTGTTGGGAGTTTCTTACCGATATGTTGTTAAATTCAAACATACGTTCAAGGAGAAAAACAAGCGAGAGTTCAGGTCTAGGCCCCGTAGTGGTATTGTTAATTTGGGATATCAACTCTACAGGGTACCAGAGGTAGTCCCAAACACTGCGGTCTCTTTAATCTCCACGAAGTAGTGCAGAAAGGTGGTCTCTTAGACCGGGATATTTTTCCTCTGTATGGTTCGATCAGAAGGTGAATAGAAGGTCACTGCAACTGCCAAAACCTTTGCACGAGGTCTCTCTACCCAATAACAACAAATGGACGAAATAGTAGAGGAGTACAACAACATATTTTCCTCGCCTACTATGGTGCATGTGCACTTTCAAGTAAATCACTCCATTGATATGAAACTCGATGCTCCTCTTCCTAACAATCGTGTATACAAACTTTCTATTATGGAGAATGAAGAAATCAAATGCTAAATCTAAGAGCTAATTCTGAAGGGCCACATCAAACCAAGTTCCTCACCTTGCGGAAGCCCAATTGTTCTAGTATAGAAGAAGGATGGGACATGGAAACTTTGTATTGATTACATATCCCTGAACAAGATCACAATCAAGAACTGGTACCCAATTCCCCCTATTGATGATCTTCTCGATCAGCTGAAGGGAGCCAAGTTTTTCAGTAATATTGATCTGAATTCAAGCTACCACTTGGTGTCGATTGAGCAAACTGATGTGTGGAAGACAACCTTCAAGTATAAAGAAGGCATCTTTTAGTGGTTGGTCATGCCTTTAGGCTTTACCAATGCCTGAACACATTCATTTGGATGATGGATGATATATTATGACCATTCACAAAATCCTTTGTGGTTTTATATTTGGATGACATCCTCATCTTCAGAAAAAACTTGGGAGGAACATTTGGATCATATTCAATAGGTATTGGACACCCGACGACAACACAAGCTATATGCCAATTTGGAGAAGTGTTCCTTCAACATGCAAAGAATCCAATGTTTGAGATACATCATGGATGAGCAGGGTGTACATGTGGATCCATCTAAGATCCAAGTCATCCACGATTGGTTGGCCCTGAAGACGATGACTAAGATTCGTAGCTTCTTGGGCCTCACCAACTTCTGTCGATGGTTTGTGTTGGGGTTCTCTCATATTGCTTGGGCCCTAAGCTAGGTTACCAAGGGTGATGTGGAGGACAATTTTGCGTGGTCTGTGCCCCAATAGAAAGAATTATAGGATTTGAAATTCCACCTCTGCTCAACACCAGTCCTCATTCTGCCAAATCTACAACAACCATTTAAGATTGAGACAAATGCTTCAAATTATGCTATCAGTGTAGTCCTCACTCACCATGGGCATATGGTAGCCTATCATAGTGAAACTCTATCTGATGTTGTTCACAGATACCCCACCCATGAAAAAGAGATGTACTCCATTGTGCAGGCATGTCGACAATGTAAGCATTACATTATGGGGAAGGAAATGATCATCCACACTGATCACATGCCTTTGCAATTCACACATACACAAGGAAAGTTACAGAATGAACACCATTAGAAGTTGTCCACGTACATGCAACAATTCCACTTGAATATCAGGTACAAGAAAGGTAGCACCAACCATGTCATAGATTTCCTCAGTCGTCCTTCGGTGGCAATGCTTGTTGACATTAAAGGACTAGAGAGTCCCCAACATCAACACTTCAAACTCCCGTGGGGCTAGGCAAGAAGAGACAATAATGCCACCCTAAGCTTAAAGCCCCAAACAAGACGACACATTGAGCTCCATGATAAATATCCTCTAACCTATAGTCCAAGTGTGAGTCCTTTGCCTTGTATTTTACTTTTTAACGTTTTTTTATTTTTATGCGATTTTATAATTTCAATACTTCTATGTGGGGTTTTATACATTTGAAATAACAAAATTAAATCTAATAAAGAAAATGAAAATAATAAAAAAAATAAAATGAAAAGGCATTTGTTTTGTATTTGTTTTAGCAAAATATGATTAAAGCAAAATTTAATGAAAAGGTAGAAGGAAGTTAGTGCTAAAGGGGTTATCTACAAGATGAATTTGTTAAACAACAACCTAAATCAATAACTACCAAAACTATTTATAGAAATGTGATAATTATACATTTATTTTCCTTTAAGTTAAAACAAGGTAAGCCACAAAAGAAACTAAATAATGGATAAACAAAAGAAACTAAACAATGGATAAAGAATGATACAAAAATTATATCAAAAATAAAATGACAAGAGATGAGCTTATGTACATCATGTTACAAAGTCAAGTTCATTATTTCTTTTGAATATATTTTTTTTGTTATTTTGAATTTAAAGTGTTGAATTAATTCATTATTTCTTTTGAATATATTTTCTTTATTTTGAATTTAAAGTGTTGAATTAATATAGATGGAAAAAGCCAAAATTTGAAAAAAAACAAATAAGAATAAATTAAAAGCATAAGGATTTTGATCTCAAGTTAAAATATCTCCTCATATAATTTATGGAATTCCGGAATTACAAATCTCTGTGAAGACTTGGGCCAGGTATATGGTCTTTAGTCATTCTAGAACAAGGTTACAATAGAAAGACCAAGAGCGAAAAGAAAGAAGAAATATTAGCCAAAATGGGATGAAGCGATGGAGGTGATAACACAAAGCAAGGACCTGCACATTAGAAATTGATTAACGCTAAAATCAAATAAAGCTTAAATACAACAAACTGACAAGAAAACATTTCACCTTATATAAAACCCACAAAGCTTATCATTGCTTCGTCCATTCGCTACTTCGCAAGACCCCCTACTACCAACAATCCCTTCAATCCTTGCTTAAAGATAAGATGGATAATAAATTTAAAGGAAAAACCTCACTGATTCAAGCATACCTCTATCAAAATTTTCTCCTAAAAATATCTCCCTAAACATTTTTCTCTCACTTTGTTGATTGCCTGTTCATTTTATAATGATTGATGAGAAGTTCAAGTGGTTAGAGATCATTATATTCTTAACCATATTCAACCGGTATGGGTTGGAACCGTTTCTGATATTCTCATTAATGAAATAATTTGAAATATCTGAAAACTCATTGATTTCTTGTCCGCGTGTCATTTCCCTGAATATTTTCTAATCCATGAGGCAAGCCACCAATGTTCCTTTGAAGGAAATTCCGTATGGGTAACATTGTGTTTGTTTCTCTGAAATAAATCTGGTGATAATGTCGAGACGGCTCATGAGATCGAAAAATATGGCTCCCTTGTATTTCCATGAAATCAATCAGAGTCTGCATGTATCGATATGAACAATTTTCTCGTGTGAGCGATCTGTTCAGAATGCTTAGTTTCCAATTTAATGGAAGCACGTTTCCTATATCGAAGACACAGAGCAATTACTCTCCTTAATTGTGGGAGCAACCAACAATTTTTTGAGTGCATACACTAAACTTTGGCGGTCAAGATCCGAGCATCTTTCCTTAATAAACCAAATATTCCTCTAAACGCTGAATGGGTTATGGATGTGATCAAGCTATTTCTCAGTTCTGTCGCATGAAATGGTTCCCCTATCTCTTCATATGGTCGCGATTTTTCCTTTAGTATATATATATATATATATATATATATATATATANTGTGTATATATTATATTCTCTTGTAATCGTTTGTCAATTTATGAAGAACACGTTCCAAAAAAAATCCATCATATAAGTTTTCATTGAAGTTGTGGAAGTAATAACCCTTTTCAATAGATATGTTTGACCATCCAACGTTTCCATGCAAAGAGTCTTTAACGTTCCTTTCACCTTTTCAAAAACCATATAGATGTGATGATATTAGTTTTGCTTATGATATGACATGAAGATAATGTCAAGGTGATAATCCAAAGAGATGGTATAATCCTTATATCACAATGTAAATATTTGAAAAAAAGGACTTGGGATATATCTCCAATATGACATGGCCTTAGTTGGTTTTGAAAAACTTATTCACTTAACCTTTATTAAAGGCTATATAGATAAAAGGCTATATAGATAAAGGGAGTAAATGATGTGAAAGAGTAATATTTTGAAAAGTGAGGAAGGCCATGAAAAGTAATATATTTGGTGAGACATGAAATGATTTCAAGTTATAACAGAGTATCCACTTACTTTCTCATCAAAGGTTATGCATATAAGTTGAGTTATATGGGAATAAAGAGCGATAATAGGGTCTTGACATACAACATCTTCGATATAAATAATGCACGGAGCAAAAGAAAGGGTCATGCTTAGAAATAAGTAATGTGTCACAATAAGTTGCCAAGAACATTGCGCCAACCTATAACGATAATAAGCGAAATTTTGCGCAAGTAGTATGATTCAAGGGGGAGCCTGGTAACACTTTGCTGGATAAGTATTATTGACAAAAATCATCGTTAACAACACTAACCACAGTTCTTAACTCCTGTGGACATGAGACATCTGGATGGCCACAATTATACAATAATGACTCTCACTTCACTACTGTCTATCAAACATTAAGCACATGAAAAACAGTTCCCGACTTTCATCTCCAGGATGGATTGTTATGCCATCTGAGCCATCTCTGTGTTCCTTCAAGCGAGCATGCCAAGATGATCTGGGAAGCTCATTACAACCGAGAAGCTGGACATTTTTGTGTAGAAAAGACATTGGAAGTACTGAAAAAGTATTTTTATTGTCCAAATCTTTGACAATATGTTCGCAAGTACATCAGATCCCACACTTCTTGCACCATTTCTAAGCCCGCCATCAAGAAACAAGGGCTATACACCCCGCTTACTACTATTTATAGGTCTTGGGAGTCCATCTCCATGGAATACATGTTTGGTCTGCCTTCAACCAAGCATGGGAATTACTTTGTCTTCGTGGTTGTTGATCGATTCTCTAAGGTGGAAATTTTGGCACCCTGTAAGAAGAACATCATAGCCGAGGCCATCTCCAAGATATTCTTCACACATGTTTGGGTTCATTTTTGGCTCCCAAAACATATTATCTCCGATTGATAAAGTAGGTTCATGATCACTTTTTGGTCCATCCTATGGTCGATGATGGACACCAAACTGACCAAATCAATTTCCTTCCACCCACACATTGATGGACAAACATAGGTAGTCAATAGGATTATTTTTCATATCATGAGGATGTGTAATTCCACAAATCCATGCACATGGGATAAAATCCTTCCTTATTTTTAATATATCTACAACAAAGCCCTCTACAATTCTATTGTCCATATCCCTTTTCAGGTGTGCTTGGGGTTCCAACCATTGGCCCCCATTGACGCAAATTTACCCATTACAACTGCATAGGAAGAGTTATCCCATGATCAGACCGAGACTGATCAAGAAGAAAAAATTGTTAAGCACATCCAACACATCCAACAACAAGTTCACGATATTGTGTAGAAATCCAACGCCAAGTACAAGCAATGCCATGATCAACATCGCGTACCATACAAATTTCAGGTGGGAGATAAGGTCTGGTTGCATTTGCAAAATTAGTCCCTCACAGGACTCCATCGAAATTTTTTCCCACTTCAATACGGGCCTTAAGCCATCACCAAGGTTGTGGGTGAGAATGATTTTGAATTAAGTATTCCTCCTTTCCTTGGCCTGCACCCTGTATTTAATGTGAAACTGCTTCGACCATATTTTCCACCTCTCCTGGAAACTTTAGATGTGACCGAACAGTTGGACCCTACATAACTCAATCCTTCTTGCATAGAATCAGAGACAGTTGATCAGATCATGAACACCAAGACAAGGGAAACCCGCTAGTAGACTATCAAAATCCATCGGGTCATCAAAGCAGGGCAGTTTCCTCATCAGGGCAAGTGGCTCACTAGGAGTCATATTCAACAGAATTTTCATCATCTGATGTAGAAACTCAATGCAATGGAGATTGTTGCTTCCTAAGGGGGGAGGAATTTTCTAGGTGGATATAGTTGGACACCCACCTATTCCACTGTCTCAAAGACCAGTTTGTATTTTGGCAGTTTTCTTACAGTTTTTCGGGTCCCAAACATCCTGGCTTGTTTTGAGGCCCTAAATGACTTTTTTTGGGCTCGAAAACACATACCATGTAGTTGGAGGCAGATTCGAGGATGAATAGAATATGTAATTCTCGATCATACCTTTCCAATGGTGTATTGAGCACCCCGAACAAAGATCGTATGAAAAAGTTACACTCTCGATAAGTTGGCGTATCAACTACCCCCATCGGGGCCCACGAACCTTTTGGTGTTTCATCTCCCTGGGTTAAGGTTTTGGATGTTTAGGATTTTCTCATTCATGTTTTGTGTTAAAAAATGCCTTTGGAGCCTCATTATACTCAGCTTCTTGCAAATGAGCATAGCCAATACATCTCTTCTCAGAGATAAGCTACCACCATTATAGCTAGCTTGTGTGTTTTTGCATTTTACAATTTTTTGTATTTCAGACATTCATTAATAAGATCCGAGCTTTACCGTATTACTGTGTTCCTTTCCATATCTATGTGTATTTCTTTTTTATATCTCTATTATATTTTTTCCTTCATATCATTCCCCAAAATAATCCGGATCATTAGGAAGTTGGTTGGAGTAATTAGGCATGGGATATAATGGGTGATGGCTAGGAAAACCAATGAACTCTGCCCAAAAAGGTACATTTTAAAAAATTATATATTTTTTACTATATTCTAAGGCATACACGCTCTACTGAAGGACACAAAACATATATTAAGTTGCATACGTGAGTTGTAAATGGGTAGGGAGTGTATGAATTTCCAAAAAGTATTTTTTAGATGTAATACCTCTAGGTTGAACCCCACGTTGTAATTGTACATATGTTTTATAGGCTGCTGATCCAGGATATTATGGGCTAGAGTGCCTATGCATATATGTTTTAGATCGGAGTTCCTGTGTGATTATTAGGCCAGAGAGTTTATATGTTGAAATTCTGGTGAGCCTATCATTGTATATTGTAATCACTTAGATATATTTTAATAAAATACATCACTGTTGCAGACCAAGTCAGGCGAAAGAGTATGGGGGGATAGGACTCCATGAGAGGGAAATAGGGTAAGGGCTTAAGAAGGGGGATTAAGCCAAGGGAATATTGTAATATATTCCTAAAGTCTTAAGTCTTAGGATATAATTTTATCATAAGTTCCTAAGTGGAGGAAAAGGTAGTTCCTTGAGTGCCAAGTGTAAAAAATGGCACATGCATATTTAAAGGGGGAATTTAGTGTAGTTATCCCACTGTTTCCATCATTCTTACCATTTCCTAGAGATCTATGGAGATGTGGTTACCCTGTAAATCCTTGGTGGTTTGGGTTGAAGAAGCAGGTTTTGATTCATGTGGAGCATTCTCTTTGGGTGAGAGAATTGCTTAGAATAGGTGTCCCTGTGTACTAGCATAGTGGGTGCCATAACACTTTGAGAGAAGCCTTTTGTTCCAAGTTCCATAACTCTTTGAGACTTCCTGAATGAATTGTTGCTGAAGCTTTGGAAGGGAAGTGAGACAGTCAAAGGACTGTGGAGCAGTGAAGGGGTACACTTCATTGGGTGGGAAAGGTTGTGGGGAATGAGAGGTTGTGAGGGGGAATTACTACTAGAGTTGGTGCTATTATAATTTTCTTGTTTTGTTGAGTCTTGTATGACCTTAGTGGGACTAATTAGAGTACCTTTTCCCTATTGGAGTCATAGCCCCAGCTCGGGGGTGACCTGTTGTTGAGAGTGCATGAATAGTAGAGTCTATAGCTGGGAGGAATGTCTGAGGTCTACATGTAGTTAGTGATTTACAACAAAATATAAGTGTTATTTTATGTATGTTTACATGATAACTAATGTGTGTAATATGTTCAATTTTTTTTGTTGTAATTATACATAATTATGCACAGAATTCATGTTGTGAGGATTGCATAATTGTTACATATGAACGATATATTAATGCAGTTAGAACCAGAGGCCTAGACATGGGTCTAGGTATGAGCCTTCAGTAAGGTTGGTTTAATTAATTAAAAAATATCAGAGAAATTAATGGGTTTAATTGGAGAGAAATTTAGAAATTAGGTGCATGAAATAGTCGGGTTTTTAGTCTTGGTGCCCAGTTGGGGTCATGGGTATGTTACATTAGAGATTACGAGGAAGAATTTTGGGGAATTTCAGTCTGCAAAAGGGAGATAAATGTAGGATTCATGCCAACAAGTGCATCTATAAAATCTTGTGGAAAAATATGCTATAACATATGCCCCTAATGTATGAGGTCAGAAGGGCAGTTGATGACTGAAATACATTATATAATCTAGGAGGAAATCACATAGTAGTCCCAGGAAAAGTTCACCAAACAACGGACCATAATAGAACCTACAGAATAAATCAAGTATGAGACTACTCTCTTCTCAAGGGAGGAATACCCATGCTTAAGAGTGATGAAATCATGGTCACCAAATCAAGTACACTAGATATCCATGAAATGTGTATAGAAGCAGTGATCATTGTCACGAAAAATGAGTACACAATGGATCAAGGTCAAAAGAGATCACATCCATGAACATATACACAATGGATCTACGTCTCAAAATTAGAGGAGGATATCTAGAATCAAGGAGATGAACAAAATGATCCTCCACATGTACCAATGTCTTAAAAGGAGAGTTACTATCCAATGCAACTTGGGAAACAACATAAAAGAGGTGATGCTACTACAAAATCGAGGTCTTCAAAACAAACCACTGATGGTAGGAGTATACACCATGTGAATAGATGAGATGAAGTCGAACATAGTGAGACACTGTTTTATTATTGTTCATTGATGTATACCATTAGAAAATGAGAGACAACCCACTGATAATGGTAATGGGTTTCAAGGTACCTAGTACATTCTATCAAGTGTTAATGATTGATTTGAGATCGAACACTTGTAAAATCTGTTTATCAAAATACATTTATGTATTCCCACTGTCAATAGTAAGGGAACCTACACTAATGATTGTAAGTCCCAAGGTACTAAAAATACTCTAGATCTCGATCCTAGAGAAAATGAACCAAAGTAGATGGGAAGAGATCCACTAAAAGGAGGGAATTAAGGAATCCCTCATCATATAACATGAGGAGCAACAGAAGGCCAAATATTTGGAAGGACTCAGATGAAATATTAGATGACCACACTACTAGGTACGTCTCTCGCATGAACCAAATGGGATAGTGCATGGAAGAGAACCTATGAGCAATGTCCAATAATGAAAACCACTAACAAAGGCAAGGAATTCCACCAATGAGGAAAACAAAACCCAAGGTACTGCATGAATCCCAAAGTGTGAATAGAGGTTTTGACGTCAAACATATGGGAAATCCCTTAGTTAGTGACCAATGATGTTTTTTCATCCTTTGAATAAAATATAACCTATCAATGATGAAAATAGTCCCGGGGTGCTACTCTAGGTCAAACTCTAAAAGCAAAGTGTTATAGTCAATAAGAGTCGACCCACCAGTAAGAAGTAAATTAGGACGTTCCATACTGGCATGAGTATATGAAATAGATTCTTGTTTATTCTGAGAAGTACTTGACATTGGAAGGGAAACATGAAAAGTCAGGAATTCTGAGGAGTGGTCGACACAGGTTGAAACTTCCCTTGAACAAAAGAATGACAAAAAAGTGACTTGGGAAACATAGACTTGTTGACGCTTGAATCAGTTAAGACCAAAAAGGAAACCTCATGAGGATATAAATCCCCTTGCATTTTTATAGAGGTGGAACTCCTGTTTTACTTCAGATTTTCGTGGGGCTTCGGGTCTTCAAAATATGGGACTTGTGCAGAAGTTCATATTGGTAATTAATGAAATGTAAAATAATATGAAATAAATATTTTGTTTTTGTTTAAATAACGTTCTCGAGAAAGGACCAGGAATCACACATTTTATACATTAAAGCAAAATAAGAAAAATTTTCTCACATCCATCATAGTTTAACTAAAGATTTCTGATCACATGAAAAATTAAAAGAAAATGGTCTGCATGCATAAGAGAGCTTTGAAAGAGTGATACATGGGAAGCTCAAATGAATATAATGATAGATCAACCTAAATACTTTATATTTAGAAAAATTGGGTTACAAAGCACAGTCAAGATTGTTCCCAAAATAGCTCTCTTTGGAATTTCTAAAAAAAATATAGTTCAATACATATTCTCTGAAATTAAAATGCGTTTGTCATAATGACTGGGATTGGGGCACCCGTGGACCATAAATAAAATATGTATAATAATGAAGTTTGTAGAAAGAAGAAAGTGGGCGGCGGAAGACAACAAGACCTGGTAAGAAGAAAAGGAAATTATTAGTCTTCAGTTAAACCTTTCTATTTAAAGAGGTGGAGTAACTAGATGAAGATCTTGATAAAGACAGAAATATGTGATCATCATGAACTTACTATGATGGTATCACATGGTTTTCACTTGCTCATTGATGTCCTTTTATGGCCTTCATCAATGGTTATAGGAACCGTCTCAATTGTCCTTTGCCATTCATCGGTAAGTTTGTCGGCAGCCTTTTTAAACCACTCCTCGATGTAACTACTCATTGGTGCCACGTTGATTTAATGCTATATTTTTATATTGAATAGCTCACCTTCCAAGTCCCTTAGATCAATATAAACATTCCGTAAAGCTTCTTCAATATCTTTAATTTTAATCGAATAGTCGACAAGCCAATTTTCCACGTCATCTTCACTATACTCAAGAATGCCATAGAATATTTCAAATGATAACCCCTTAAACATCTCAACTTGTTCTTCAAATTATTTCTTTGTTAAGAACAATGGGTTGAGTATCAATTTTGGGTCTTGGACCTCATTGGTGCTCGCATCTAGGTCTATCTTAGTCATCGTTTTGAATAATTCTTCTCTTCTGGTTATGGCCTAGCTGCATGCTTGGAGAATAATATTCAGGTTTTTAACCTTTTCCTTCCAAAATGTGTTTAGTTGTTTTATCCAGTTCGGAGAAGGGAGATCCTCCTCTCTTCTTATCAACTCTTCTATATTGGTAACTTTAAAACCAAAGGGTACAACCACATCGAGGTAAAAAACTTCCTCGTTCTTCAAATCTTCCTGCAAATATTCACGAAAAGTGTGTGCTCTCGTACCAAAAGAGACCATGCATTTTGACATGTCCCAAGCCTCTGTAATTAATTCCATTCCTTTCTTTATATTCTTCTCCACATAGCATCGGGCTGATGTGAGGAGGCTTGCCGATCCTTTTAATTTTGTTGCAGGTGTGGTAGGCTCGATCATTGCTAAAGGAATAGCAAGTACTGGAAGAGGCATTGAAGTTTCCTCCAATTATTTGATTCGTTCCTTTAACCTGACATTCTTCACTTCGATGCTTCCCATATAATTATCTAGAGTATCTCCAGTTTCTCGGTGAATTTGGGAAATTTGGGAAGGCCGCATGTTCTGCAAGTTAATATCTGAACGAGATTTAGCCTTTTTATTTTTTACATATCTTTTCTCAATAATCAAATTTTTGGACTCATTGTAAAAACAACGCTCTAAAATACAAAAGACTCTCTTCATCGAAGGTCTCTCTCTCAATTATTTCCATATGAGGGTTCTGGTGGGAAGTGTTCTCTAGCTGGTCGACGTTGGGGAACACTTTTTCAATGTCAATTTCGAGTTCCATATCTTTGAGGGAGAGGTCGTGGATGTCTCTTTCACCTCGAGGTCCCTCCTCTTCTTGCACAATGTTTTTTCTTTTCTTCCTCAAAGGAAGCTTGTGAGAACTTTCAATTTTTCTCGAAGGAGGGTTCTTATCCCCTCCTTCACCTGAAGAATTGTGGGCTACTTTCTTAATTTGGTGGGTCGTTGGAGCACTGCTCCGAGATGTTGTACTCTTTGGAGTGACAGTTGGGGATCAGGCACTTTTCTCACCCGAACCTTTTCCTCTCTGCTTTGCGACTCATTGGTGTTGAGTATAGTTTCCAGGTTTCCCATGTCACGAGTGGGAGTGCCTGAGACATTATCTCCATATTCATTCATAACAATATTAATGAAATAATTGTTGAAACCAATAGACAATAGATGTTCTACAAAAATTCATCTAGGGTTCAAGCCTTTTACTCTTCCAACATATCTCAATTTTAGACAGTGGAAATGGCCTGCAAATTCATAAATCTTATTCATGTTTCTGAATATGAAGTCCCCAACTTTCCAAGGTAGAGGAATGAATTTCGTTTTTCTTTTTTCATGGAAAAAATGAAACCAATAGTTGTACTTCCTTTTTATTTCAGTAATGAATAATTTGTGAGATATTTGACACAGAAGGAATGAAGGATTTTCCTTGGAACCAAAAATCTTGATAACACTATAATTCTCCATTTTTCTAGTGTCGCCTTCCTATCCGGGAACTTACTCGCCTGTTCAGACATCCGGTGAGTGTCCTTTCCAAACAACAAGCCCTTAAAAACTAAGACAAATTCATTAAAAACTTCATAAAAATGTTGGGTGGCTTTGTGCCTCCATAGTGTTTGATACCATAAGGTTAATGGGTTGAATTCACAGTTTACCTTCTTACACATAGAAAATCTCGGGAAATGACAACAATGTGCTATCGCGAAAACTAGGTAAGATGACATAAAGAATTTCTTCTCCGTCTTGTATTGAGACAATTGGGAAGAGATTTCAATTGAAATCAACTTGCCCCAAGCGAAGATGGCATGTTATTTAACTGTAAAATATATAATGTACAAAATCATGCAGGAGATGGTCGTTGTAGTTTCTTGTCCTATTATCCTCGTAAAAATCCAAGCAATTTCCCGGAAAGGATTTTTAATTGAAATAACCTGCAATCTCATGATGTCTATGGGGATGGTCGCTGGGTTCTCCAGGTACTCAGGTAAGAGGTCCAACCCATTGTATTGCTTCTCTAAGAATTCTCTGCAATCATCTCCCTTGAAGGTAAGTGTTGGCTCGAGAAGTCTTAACATCTTACGAAATACCCGGGGCTATAGGGAGATAGGGAGATGATCATGCAATCAGATGATCCTCTGGCTTGGAATATAAATCTTGGTGTATGAGGAAACCAACTCCTTACAGTCAAAAATTTTTGGGACGTACCCTGCATGTGCAATTCTAGACTTCCTTTTGGGCAAAAGGGGATGAGTAGTAGGAATATGCTCTGGACCACTGAAAAATCTGGTCCTCGCACCCAAACTATTCAATGTATCTCTACATAACCGTTGTCAAGTTGCTTCCATAAGTTGATGAGAATGTTCCCTTTCTCCAGATTATGTTTAAAATGAAGGATGGAGGGCGGTAATATAATCCTCCATAAATCCTGCTTTAATGTGTTTTAATAGGAGATTTCCTCGAGCCTTTCAATTATTAATGACCATCCTTTCGAACTTGTCCAGTAATTTATTATCATTAAAAGAATAGTAAATGTGCATTGGGAAGGGTGCAAGGGTGACGGGGATGGACGAGAGAAAAATATGATTTGATATTTTTTGTGAGCCCGGGAACCCGCGAACCCGCGAGTTCGTGACGATACAAGGTGTGAAATTGGATAAGTATAGAATTATGCAGTGGTCTGATAGGCTTGTCATAGGAGGAATGAGACTTGGAAGTCAAGGGAGTCCAGAAATAAAAAAGTATATCACCGAACATTTTGGTGCGAGGTGCATATCATGGAACATGGGAGTATGAGAGCTCGATCCCACTAATCCGGGAACCTGTGATCATAAAATTGGCTAAGTATGGAACAACACGGTGGATGGTCAGACTTATAATGTAAATTTATAGATGGATATGAGAAACCGTAAGTACATCAACCTGGAAACCCGTCGTCTGAAAAAATGAGACTAAGTGTAGAACTAAAAAGGGATAGTAGGAGGGAAAAATAAGAGGGAGAAATGGGTGAGTATATAAGGGGGAAAATAAGGGGAGAAAGGAAATTGGGAAAATAGAAAAGGAGAGGGAAATTTCAGAAGTGGGAAATGACCTTAACAATGGGCTCCAACTGTGGGATGATAACCCCCTGTGGGTTGTCAAGAATCTAGAATCTCTGGTGACCAGGTGCTTCTGCCCATTAGGCTATGGAGTCATATTAAAAATATACAAACTAAAAATAAAATTATGTGCAATGAGAATGAAAAAGTGCTAGGAGAAGAAACCTTTCAAATGTTTCACATTGATAGGCATCATCAACCTTTTTCCTTTCATGTCTTGGAGCATATATGATTTAAACCCAAATATATTTTCGACGACATACGGTCCGATCCAAAGTCCTTCTAACTTTGTATGCATGGATGGTTTTTTCTTGGATTTGTTCCCAAGCAGTACCATTTCTCCCTTCTGAAAGTTCTTCATAGTTGCTCTTTGATTAAAATATCTCTTAATGCTCTGTTTCCTCTGAGAATTTTGATTCAGGGCCTTGCTTCATTCTTCTTCCAGCTTTAGCAACTAATTGATTCGTTTATGGATAGGCGAAGTGTCCTCTGTATCCTCAATATTAACCAAGGATATCAATGCATTAAGCTCGAGGATAATCGACATTTTTTCCTCTTTCCCTTAAACCAATAGATACAGAGACATCTTGGTGCTATCCTTTGGGGTTTTCCTGCTTTCCCATAATGCTTTTGTTAGCTTCATATGCCTATTCCTCAAGTTACTATCAACGGTTTTCTTCAATACCTGCACAAGTTTTTTGTTCGTGGATTCAGCAAGGCCATTTCCTTGTGGATAATAATTCAATGATTGACCCATGATTATCCCATATTGTCTGCAAAACTCTGTTAATTTTGACCCAATGAAGATTGAACCATTGTCTGTGATAAATTTATCAGGGACACCAAACCTTGACAGAATGTTGGCCTTGAGGAATCTAATCAATTCTTTGGCATCAACTTTCTTTAGCACCATCACTTTTGGCCATTTTTTGAAATAATCAGTAGATGTCAGAATGTACATATGCCCCTTGCTATATTTCAGATTAATCGTCCCAATAACATCAAGTCCCCACTGGGAAAATGGTTTTTCCACCATAATCGGTTGCAAAGGCATCACATATTTCTTCATTTTTCCTGAGAACTGCTGACATGACAAACATATCCTTATTGCGGCATACAAATCCATAAAGATTGATGGCCAACAAAATCCCACTTTGATTATTTTGTGGGCAGTTGCAGTGGGTGCAAAGTGTTTGTCGCATATTCCCTCATGGAATTTTTTAATAAATCCTTGAAGTTGATTCTCATTAATGCATATCAATAGTATGCCATCAAAATTTCTTCTAAAAACTATGTCAGAAATCAACACGTATTGGTTCACCTTCATCTTGAGTGTCCTTTTCTCCTTGGGATTCATTGTAACAGGGAATTTCCCAGACCTTAAATAGATATGATATCTCTGTACCATTTTTAATCAGCCAATGGTTCTCCGACAGAGATTGAAATCATTCCTTTGACCGAGTCCCCATTCACAATAAGCTTTCATAAACCTTTTCCTTTGATTTACTTCAAAGGTTTAATCTCAATATCATACTCTTGAATTTTCGCTAACCAGTTATCCCATTTCCCTTCTCTCAACTGTTGATTTAGAAGTATCTTAACTAGTGACAAGGGAGCATAAGCTATAACATGGGAGTTTAATATATACGTTCGAAAGTGTGCCGCAAATTTTACAAGAGATAAAGCCTATTTCTTGAGTTTTGAATACCTCAACTCATAGTCGTGCATCTTTTCTCTCATAAACATTATTGGGAGTTCTTCTCCATTGCTATTTTTTTGAGTGAGGACAGATGAAATGACTGCCTCTATAGCAAATGAATAGATAATAAAATATCTCTGGAAGTCTGGAATAATGAGGACGGGATCAGTGGTGATTGCTTCTTTGATATTGTTGAATTCTTCTTGAGTATCTGTTGTCCACTCGAATCTCTACTCCTTTTTCAGAAACAAATTGATAGGTTTTATAATGCTTGCGTAATCAGGGAAAAATCTTCACACAAAATTGATTTTCCTGAAGAATGACTGGAATCCCTTTTTAGACGTAGGGGGATTGAGTTTATTAATTGATTTAACTCTTTCCGGATCTATGTAAATATCTTCCTTGCATACTATGTGTCCCAACAACTTTCCTTGAGTCACCACGAACAAGCACTTCTTTGGGTTCAGAGAAACGTCGTGTTGACGATAAAAATGGCAACAAGGATTTTGCCCACAAAGTATTGCCAAAGACTATTAATTATAAGCTAATGATATATATAATACTAGTAGGTGGGACCCCCTTGTAGATTGGAGGATCAAAGATAGTCTTGTTACACATTTTATGCTGTTGTTCGACACTGCTTACACGGATCTACATGATTGATGATGAAATCTTGGTTTTATTTGCGACATAATGACAGATGAATAATGCATGCTATGTGTGGGTTTCATTACTCTAAACTCTAAATTCCATGTCATGATGGCTTATGTCAACTGTTATTACAATTCTATTGGTGCCATGATTTATTACATGTTACACTGGCACAAGATACATGTTAGTTATAACAAAAGATAAGATAAATATGGAATAAATCTAAGAAGGAAACTATGCTACACTATGCTACACTAGATGCATTTGAAATTTAAAAAGGTTGATGTTAGTCCTAACTAGCAATGTTAGTGGCTATACGATGTTATTGAGTTACATGAAGGCACATTTGATATACATTATGGTATGTTTGGAAAATGGTTAATGTGATATCGGGTGGTGCATTTGGCAAGCAATGAAGGTTAGTTTCAATGCATGGATTAATGGAATGGTTTAATTGTTGGACGGATGGAGTGTACTACGTAATTGAATGAGGAGAGGATCGAAGCGACATTAATTTATTGCACGTCACTCCATACTTCCCCCACTGGCTGTCACCCTATCTTTTCTATTGTTCAATTGATTTTAGTTGTGGTTAAGATCTGATATTCAAGCAAGGAAGGAACTACTCGACCAAGCTCACATTTTTAAGGAATTTGGTTACAGGTATGTTTTTTTCGCCATCGATGAACTCGATCTGTTTATGAAATAGATGTTGGCTCAATGATGTATTGGTCTATGTTTTCCTTGAGGCTGGAAACTGTATAAACTCTAGGTGTTTCTCTGGAATGGTTGTTTGTGTGTTATTCATTGCAAATGGTGAATTTGAGGGTTGAAGTCGTGATTTCATTCACTGTTCTGTATGGTGGAAGCTGTGAACTCTCTCTGTTGTCTCTATGGGTTTTTTTGGAGGGTTTCATTCCATCTGGACTTGCTGTCCATCTCCTCATATTCCTTGTAACCATACCCGGTCATATTTGTTGTTATGGGGTTGCTGTGTTTGATTTTGAACCACCTTGGGTCACTGCATATCGTTCTCCACCTGGTCATGGGCTCATTTTATGTTATTGGTATCTGCACAGTTGGTTATGGTGGATATTACCCAAGAGGGTTTCTTTAGGGTTGGTTGTTATTACCTGAGTTCCACATTTATATCAACATTATTTGGTTTTTTGGGGAAAACCACGAGGGTTATGCCCAACATGTTCTCGGTGTTATTACTAGCCAGTAAGGAGCCTATGATCCTCTGTTCATAATCTCTCCTACTTAGTGTGAACTGTCACCATGTCTTGCAAGCTAATGGTTATGCAGCCTGTGTGTCCATTGTGTTGTCTCGAAGGGTTCTCACCTACTATTGGTATGGTCGACTCCAGTTGGTTCCACCGAGCGAACCCTTGATTATTTAGAGGCCACCCTTGATTATTCAAATCCCAATTTTGATAAAAGAACGAGTTACACCCTGTCGGGTATTTTGTGACTATTATGATTTGGTGTAATAATGTTGACATTGGTTTTTATTATTGGTATATAGTCGCTGCATTATTTATTATGATAGTTGAATCGATGGCTTGGCATAGTTAAATTGGTTGATTTGAGAAGTTCTAAATGGGCATACAATCGCTGCCTCCTTTTGTGATAATAGTTGGATTGATAACTCAACATTGTTTTATGTTTTGATTCAGAGTAATTAGAACATGTACAGTCACATAAATGTTCTTTGTGTTTTGAGTGGTCTGTGTGTTCCTATAGCGTGGTATAAATTGTTTTGGTGGTTGTTTTGTGTTTAATATGTCCCGATCGAGATCGTTACAAATTGGAAATTTGATGTCAGAGTCTTGGCTATCCACTGTGTATGATTTATGGATATCGTGCATTGTATCGTCTTATTGCACCATCAGATATGGGTATGGGTTTTTTAGTGGTATGGTTTCATTGCAATTTAATTGTTAAAATTGGTTGAAGGAATGGAATCGACCATGTTTCAAAAGAGCCTATGTTTGTGTTTGATTTGAGGAATTAATTTATGGACAGTGGTTAAGGTTTTGATGCTGAACAAAGTTGAAAAAAATGATTGTGTGTTCATTGGGATTTTCTTTTGAATATTAAATGGAAGAAATGAGAGGAACAAAATTCTTTATACAAGAATTTTGAAGGTCATATTGATTTTGAAAATGATGAAACTGTGTTAATTAAAAGTGTTAAAAATTTAAATGTGGAAAGTGAGCAAGTTTAACACAAAGTAATGGTTAAATTAACCACAGTAATTGTTAATTGGTGTTGGGATAGTGGTTTTAAATACATAATTGTTTTATGGATTACTTAATTGATTTTTCGAAAAATATCTGCTCTTTTCCCCTACCATTATTTCACTTTTCGCTAATTACAATCCCCTCGCCTTCCCATATTCATTATCCATTCCATGTTCCTAAAATTTAATTACAGTCAAGGGAAATTTTTTATTATGATAGTTTAAGGTCACGGGGATGGAGTACAGTGATATATTCTTGGTTTACACTACAGTTGATTGTTTGTTGTCTGTGAGCAATAACCATGATATTTTTCCTTCTCATTTTAACATTTTTCACTCAATACAACCCCTTGCATATCCCAGGACCTTTGTTCACCGCCTTCTCATTGAAAACTATTAAAAAATTTGTATAGATTGGATTGCATGAGTCTAATATGTTGTTGAGCCATATTTTATTTCATATTTTAAAAGGAGTTGTCATGTATGGTTGTTAAAGAAATTATTTTCTAATCAAATTATGCATACATGAATGAGATTTTTTAGCAGAGGTAGCCATGGCAGAGGTAACCGAGGGAGAGATAATTGGAACAGGGGCCCTAGAAGGCCAAGATTCTCTATACACTTTGATGCAGACTCGCAAGAGTTAGGCCAACTATTTCAACCTGGGTTTTTTAATTGGATTGGGAAAGGAGTGGTCCAACCTAGGCCCAAAAGGCCTCCCTTCCATGCCCCACAGGTCCCTGGTATTCCCATGCCTCCTCATGTTTCACTACAGCCTAAAGTTCCCGAAAATGATGGATGGCAAGAGATTGTCCACCCGGTAGTCTCCCAACATTGTGGCTGGCCTAACTTGTCTTTACCTGCTCCTCCACCCATCAATCAAATTGTCCAAGATGTCCCTGACCACTCACCAGTTCAGTCTTCCCATGTAAGAAAAAGGTTGAAAATTGAGGCCCACCATGCCCCTAACAAAGGAAAAGCCATTGCTTCCCCTTCCTCACCCTCCAATGGATCTAATATATCTATGTCCTCCCACATACATTGAGAGATGATTTCTCTCATGTGATCAATGAGATTAGGCCTAAAGGCTCCACACAGCCTGAGGCAAATTCAGAGAGATCAAAAGGTGACAACAACAACAAGGTAAAGATTCCCTCCCAGAGTGGAAAATATGGATTTTAAGTTTTTATTTATCTATTGTTGAGAACAGTTGACTTCTAAAATTTTGGACAACACACTATTTTTTTGGATATATGGGTAATATATTTTTGAAAATAATTTCAATTATCATTGAGATAAATTGTCAAATATACATGTGATGATGGGAGTCACAAGGAGGGGTGTTTTGTTTGATTAACTAGTTGTGTTATGATTGTTAAAAG
>SNQJ01S0028908.1:133865-160494 GCA_010110895.2 Picea sitchensis
TTTGGTTACAGGTATGTTTTTTTTCGCCATCCATGAACTCGCTCTGTTTATGAAATAGATGTTAGCTCAGTGATGTATTGGTCTGTGTTTTCCTTGAGGCTGGCAACTGTGTAAACTTTTGGTGTTTCTCTGGAATGGTTGTTTGTGTGTTATTCATTGCAAATAGGAAATTTGATGGTTGAAGTCGCGATTTCATTGATTGTTCTGTATGGTGGAATCCATGAAGGCTTTATGTTGTCTCTATGGGTTTTTGTTGGAGGGTTTCATTCCATCCGGACTTGTTAGCCATCTCGTCACAGTCCTTGGAACCATACCTGGTCATATTTGTTGTTATGGGGTTGTTGTGTTTGATTTTGAACCACCTTGGGTCACTGCATATCGTTCTCCACCTGGTCGTGGGATTGTTTTATGTTATTGGTATCTGCACAGTTGGTTATGGTGGCTATTACCCAAGAGGGTTGATTTAGGGTTGGTTGTTATTACCTGAGATCTGCATTTATATCATCATTATTCAATTTTTTGGGAAAAACCGCGAGGGTTATGCCCAACGTGTTCCCGATGTTATTACTGGCCAGTAAGGAGCCTCTCTTCCTTTGTTCATAATCTCTCCTACCCGGTGTGAACTGTCACCCTGTCTTGCAAGCTAATGGTTATGCAACCTGTGTGTCCATCGTTTTGTCTCAAAGGGTTCTCACCTGTTGTTGGTATGGTCGACTCTAGTTGGTTCCACCGAGAGAACCCTTGATTATTCAGAGCCCACCCTTGATTATTCAAAGCCCGATTTTGATAAAAGAACCAGTTACACCCTGTTGGGTATTTTGTGACTGTTAAGAGTTGGTGTAATAACATTGACAATGGTTTTTATTATTGGTATATAGTCGTTGCATTATTTATTACGATATTTGAATCGATGTCTCTACATAGTTAAATTGGTTGATTTGAGAAGTTGTAAATTAGCATACAATTGCTGCCTCCTTTTGTGATAACAGTTGGATTGATAACTCAACATTGTTTTATGTTTTTATTTGGAGTAATTAGACATGTACAGTTACAAAAATGTTCTTTGAGTTTTGAGTGGTCTGTGTGTTCCTATAGCGTGGTATAAATTGTTTTGGTGGTTGTTGTGTGTTTAATATGTCCCAATCGGGATCGTTACAAATTGGAAATTTGATGTCAGAGGCTTGGCTATCCACTGTGTATGATTTATGGATATCGTGCATCGTATCGTCTTATTGCACCATCAGAGATGGGCGCGGGTTTTTTAGTGGTATGGTTTCATTGCAATTTAATTGTTAAAATTGGTTGAAGGATTGGAATCAGGCATGTTTCAAAATATTCTGTGTCTGTGTTTGATTTGAGGAATTAATTTATGGACAATGGTTATGGTTTTGATGCTAAACATAGTTGAAAAAAATGACTTTGTGTTCATTGGGATTTTGTTTTGAATATTAAATGGAAGAAATGAGAGGAACATAATTCTTTATATAAGAATGTTGAAGGTCGTATTGATTTTGAATATGATGACACTGTGTTAATTAAAAGTGTTAAAAATTTAAATGTGGATAGTGAGAAATTTTAACACACAATAATGGTTAAATTAACCACAATAATTGTTAATTGGTGCTAGGATAGTGGTTTTAAATGCATAATTGTTTTATGGATTACTTAATTGATTTTTCGAACAATATCCACTCTTTTCCCCTACCATTATTTCACTTTTCGCTAATTACAATCCCCTCGCCTTCCCATATTCATTTTCCACTCCCTGTTCCTAAAATTTATTTACAGTCAAGATAAACTCTCTATTATGACAGTTTAAGGTCGCAGGGATGGAGTACAGTGATATATTCTTGGTTTACGTTACAATTGATTGTTTGTTGTCTGTGAGCAGTAACCATGATATTTTCCCTCTCATTTTAACAATTTTCGCTCAATACAACCCCTCACATATCCCAGGACCTTTGTTCACCCCATGCTCATTAACAACTATTAAACAATTTTTATGATTTGGATTGCATGAGTCTGATATGTTGTTGAGCCAAATTTTATTTCATGTTTTAAAAGGAGTTGTCATGTATGGTTGTTAAAGAAACTATTTTGTAATCAAATTATGCATACACGAATGAGATTTTTCAGCAGAGGTAACCGAGGGAGAAGTAATTGGAACAGGGGCCCTAGAAGGCCAAGATTCTCTATACACTTTGATGCAGACTCGTAAGAATTAGTCCAGTTATTTCAAGCTAGGTTTTTTATTTGGATTGGGAAAGGAGTGGTCCAACCTAGGCTCAAAAGGCCTCCCTTCCAAGCCCCATAGGTCCCTGGTATTCCCGTGCCTCCTCATGTCTCACTACAACCTTAAGTTCCCAAAAACGATGGATGGCAAGATATTGTCCACCCAACAATCTCCCAACATCATGGTTGGCCGAACTTGTCTTTACCTGCTCCTCCACCCATCAATCAAATTTTCCAAGATGTCCCTGACCACTCACCAGTTCAGTCTTCCCATGCAAGCAAAAGGTTGAAAAACGATCCCCACCATTCCCCTAACAAAGGAAAAGCCACTTCTACCCCTTCCTCACCCTCCAATGGATTTGATAAATCTATGTCCTTCCACATACATTTGAGAGATGATTTCTCTCATGTGATCAGTGAGATTAGGCCTAAAGGCTCGACACAGCCTAAGGAAAATTTAGAGAGATTAAAAGGTGACAGCAACAACAATGGAAAGATTTCCTCCCAGAGTGGAAAATATGGATTTTAAGTTTTTATTTATCTATTGTTGAGAACAGTTGACTTCTGAAATTTTGGACAACGCACTATTTTTTTGGATATATGGGTAATATATTTTTGGAAATAATTTCAATTATCATTGAGATAAATTGTCAAATATACATGTGATGATGGGAGTCACAAGGAGGGGTGTTTTGTTTGATTAACTAGTTGTGTTATGATTGTTAAAAGATAAAGGGAGTCAAAAGGGGTCCCACCTACTAGTTATTATTTATTTAAAATCCCTTATTATGATTTATTACTTTTCCCCCTTAACTAAAAAGTTGGTTGAGTTTTAGTTAACTTAACTAAGGAAGTAGTTCAACTACTTCAACCAATTCTAATTTGCTTAAAGGAAAAAGGAAAGGGAGGAACAAGAGGAGAATAGAAGGAGAAGCATACTAAGGTTTGCTCTTTGAGTTTTTGTTGAGATAATTTAGTTTTCATTCATTCCTTAATTCATTAGAAGCCTAATTATTTTTTATGATAGACGAGTCCTATTGTAGACAACAAGATTCAGGGCTGAATTACATCATTCAAAAACTTGTTTTTCAGAGGTGTTGATCTATATTTGATAGTCTATGTAGACTTGTTTGTTTATGAATTAGATTTCATGACTGACAAAGGCTATTGTGCAGATTCAAGTGGGAAGAAATTTGTGGCAAGATGATCCAACTTTTAAATTTTCGTTTTTGATTTTCTGTCAGAAGTCCTTTTGTATGTTTCATCGGGGACGTCTAAGTTTGACTTTGGTCCAAAATTCCTCAGGAAATTTTGTAAAGAGAATGATTCTTTGATGAATTGGAATGAGATAAATGATTTATTTATGTCTCATTTGTTTTGATTATTGACTTGGTGTCTTTACTTTTATCTCTATATTTATTTCAGCATCTGTTATGTTCAGAAAAATGTATAAATAATGAATTTTTCAGCAAGCTTTTATTTATAAAAAAACCACCTAAGCACTTGTAAACAATACTTGTGAATTAGGATAACATTTTTTGATGGCTATAAACATAGGGTGATATTCCCGTCTATCTTGCTTTATCCAAGTCAGATATGAAAATGCTTGAGTAAGATCATTTCATATCTTTTACTCAACATGCCGTATAATCTACATCTTTCAAAAACTTCCTTAAATGATGTATATGATCCTCCCTTTTGTTTGAATGCATTGTCAAGTCATATTGATAGTCTTCCAAAAAATTTCCTATCAATCCTCTAAACGCATGATCCATGTCCCTTTGGAAGGTGGCTCCAGCATTCTTCAAACCGAAGGGCATTCTAGCATATGCGTATGCTTCCCATGGTGTGATAAAGGTTGTCTTTGCACTATCTTCCTTAGCTACTAAAAACTTATTATATCTAAAGAACCCATCCAACATAGACATGCAATATGATCCAGTAACTTTCTTTAGCAGAAATTCCATGTTAGGAAATGGAAAAATATCTTTTATGCTCGCTTTGTTAAGTTCTTTTAAGTCCACACATATTCAGATTTCCCCAGTTTTCTTCTTGAAAATCACTAGATTTGAAATCCAATCTAAATGTCCGATGGGATAGATTATCCCTACCTTCTTCAACTTCTCCAACTCAATTTTTACCAGAGGTTTCATCTTGGGATTCATCATTCTTATTTTTTGTTTCACCAGTTTAGCTTCTTCCCTCAAAGGACTGATATGTTGGAATATCGTTTTATCATAGGCATTCAAATCATCATAGGTACAAGAGAACACATCAATATATTATTTGAATAAGGAAACATATTGATCAACCTCTTAGGGGGTGCAATCAACTCACAAATTGACATATTTCGTGGACTGGTCTGTTCCAATATTGACTTTTCTTGTTTCTTGCACCTTTTGAACTGAAAATTCTTCAAGAAGATTCTTGGCATGATCATATTTAGTAAACAAAGGTTTAGCTTGTATACAATATTTTAGGATGACAATCGAGCTATTGTCTTCTTTATCATCATCATTTAACAAAAAACTCTCCAACTTTTCATCATTCTCAAATACTTGTAAGAACTCAATGTTATCGGGAACAGATCGTCGAAAGGCTCTTTCTACCTGGAAAGATGCTTTTCTTAGGACATCGCCTCAGTTTGATAATGAAGCCTCCAAGGCTAGTGAATTGGCCTTGTGATTCTTATCCCTTCAAATGGAAGCGATGTTGAAGGAGATGAAATATTCCATCAGTTCATTAACTCTTTTGAAATACAACCTAAGTCTCTCCTTTTTGATTTTGTACTTTTGGGTAACCTGATTGATGANCTCTAGTCACAATGAGATGTTCTATTTTCATTTCTTGCGTAAGGATCATCCCCTGGATCAAATCTTTGTATTTTTCCTCATTATTCGTGCATGAAAACTCCGGTCTTATAGCATGGGGATACATCATATTATCTAGGCTTATGAGATTAATCCCAACTCTGTTCCCAAATTTAGAGTAGGCCCCATCGAATGACATTCTCCAGTAACCTTCAAATAAACATTTTGGGCCTTCTAAGTCTTGAACTCATTCTAGGCTTTCGTTGTGCTCTATGTCCAAGATAACATAGTTTTCGATCCCGACATCTGTGTAATATTCCATTAATTCATTATCCTTCTTCTTGAAAAAAAGGGAATTATGGGTTCACGAGGCACTTAAATCATTGCTCCCTTCTTTCCTAGTGTTACGAGGGAAAAAATATCTATGGCTATGGTAAACCACAATAGACGGATATGACTGCATAAATCAACTCTATCCCAAAAACATGTTATATAAACCAATATGCAAGAGAGATAAGAAAGAGGCCTACCTCGTCCAGATGTTCAATGATGTCCACCATTGAGCACTTTGACCCAAATCTTTATACCTGCAACTAGTTCTCAACAAACAAGGAAAGCAAGCATATGGTGATAGTATAAAAGGTTAGAACATTAGATAGCATAATCCATTAACATACATGACAATTACTCCCATGGATAATAACTCATATATTTGAAAGATATCAATTGGATAGGAAAGGAGTATTTCTATTAATAAATGATCAACAAAAGTGAAAACATTACAGACTTCTGTGTCGGCATGGTTAAGAACTGAGAAACTAAGTTCCTTCTAGCTGGGCCTCCACCAAAGGCAAGCTCATAGAAGGGAGACAATGAGGTTCTCCATCAATAAGGGAAGAGCTTGGGGGCTGAACACTGTGTTCAGACTTAAAGGAAAAAGGGATGCAGACTCAATATGAAGTAAATAACTTCTCTAGAGTAACTTTTCTCTCAAAGTTGAATTCTTTCTCCTCCTTTCCATCACTCAGAATTGGCCCAGTTATAACCTTCAAATGGAACTAAAGGGATGAGTCATAATGTTTCCAGTATATGGAAGGCCAAGGATCAAAGATCTCTTGTTGTGACATGGAAACCCGACATTTAATTTTCATTTTTTGGCACAAATCCCGATGTACACAGGCTGTAGTGCATCATCCTGCGTATACGCATGCTGTATAGTAGGAAAGGTGTGTACATGTGGAAAAATATGTATTTTTAGCTCTAGATTTTACAAACAAGGATGATAAGTCTACATAGGGAAATGGAAAAAGGCCCTCTATGAAAGATTGCATAGGGTGAGGCAAATCTTGCTATAAGAAATGCCCCCTAATGTGTGAGGTCAAAGGAATATATACGATGGCCAAAATACATTATAAAGAATCCATAAGTGGAGTGATGGGGAACCAACTGGAAGAACTAGTTTCTCATTACATTCTGCACTGACTTTGCATACATGGTTGTCAATAGAATTACACTACAGATCCATGTGAAAATATACCAAACAAGTGTCCCTGGCCATGAATAGGAAAATACAAATGCAGTTGCATGCCAAACGTTGTCATAGTCACGAACAAGGCTGAGTAGAACCAGTCTCAAAACCAATCTGAAGATATTTGTATACAATGGAGTACAATCTGATCTCCCATGATTACTAAAGTCATATAGGTACTGGTCCATTGAAAAGGAAGCAACAACTTAGGAATCTGCGGCCACATAGTGATGTCTTCAAGTCTTTTACACAATCCACCAAGGGTTCAAGTATACATCATGTGAATAAAGGAGTTGAGGTCAAACACAATGAGACATCATTTGATTACCATTCATTGAGGTATACTGTTAACAAATGCAAGACATCCTACTGATAATGAAAGTAGGTATCAAGGCATTGAGTACATTCTTACAAGTGTGAATAAAGGAGCTGGTGTCAAACACCTGAAGAATCCATCGATCAGGAGAAATTGATGTATTCCCAATTTTCGATGGCGAGAGAGCCTACCAATAATTACTGCAAGCCTCAAGGTACTCATAAGTCTCTAGGTCTTGTTTCCAGAATAGATGATTTGAAGTCGATGGAAGGAGACCCACTGAAAGGAGAGAATTAAGGCATCTCTCATTAATTAGCACGAGGTACAATGAAGGAGATTCATGATTTGGTGGAAATCGGATGAAGAACATGTTCATGAGCCAACTACCCTGTGCATATTTCGTGTGTGCCAAGTGCAAGCATTACACAAAAAAGACCCTATGAATAACAACCAATGATGAAAACTATTGATAAAGGCGAGGAAACCACCAATAAGGATAATGGAATCCAATACACTTCACGAATCCCGATGTGTGAATAGATTTCTTTCCGTTGAACACAAGGGAAACCACCCAGTCAACGACCAATGATGAAATGTTGACTGCTAGGTTCAAGGTTACCTACCAATGATGAAAGTAGGGCCAGGGTGCATGATAGGACTACAATATCATGTGACTCTGAGAGAAACTGAGGGAATGGCTGACATGTAAAGTCAAGAGTTCTGAGAAGTGGTCGACACAGGTTGATAGAATTCCTTTGAACAAGAGCATAAGACATATGGAAGACTCTGGCATCATAGACTCGATAATGAAACCATGAGATGCATGAGGCATCAATGATATTATCCATAGGTACTGGAAGACTAACCGGTCGGTAGAGAAGACTCTGTAACGACATCATCTTCTTAAGGCCATTCTAAACCAAAAATTATGGTGACAAAACAGACTCAATAACTTTGTGCTTTGTTCAAAGGCGACATGACTGCTTCCAATATAAGATAATACTCCCTTCCCACCTGTCTTTTTTTGTTTTTTCATAGACAAATGAATGTTATGATACATAGGAGGAAATGAGAGTCACAAGTAAGAAAAACTAGTTCCAGTAGTGGAACATACCTATGCTCAATGTAAGGAGATGCATGTGGGAGATGGACACTTGGGGGAATATTCCCTCCTGGGTATAGGGTGTCAAATTGCGAAGGATATAAACAAGGCTCTACTTGGTTGAGGATGCAAAACTGCTGAGGCAAACGATTTATAACGCAAAGCGAGAACTGGCTAAAGGATCAATACTGCAAGCAAGGGCATGAGATGCAATCACAACTTAACGCCAAAAAATGTCCTTTTTAATGTATTTTAGTCTACTTGGTGTGAAAAAGGGATAAACTTGTGCCAAATAGACTTCCTTTCAAATACAATTTATGAGTGTGAAAGAGACAAGTTCACTTGGCAATATTTTCTCTTTTTGAAGGGGAGTTGGAAAAGAGATTAAATTAAACTCGGTTTGGGAGTCCTCGGGGTATAAGGAAACATGTTTATGAGTGAGAAATGAGGCTTAGCATAAAGTCATGTATTATCTATAAGGGACTCCTGGTCCTAAGGAAAAAATCTCAGCATGGGCACCAAATGAAGCAGAGGATATAACTAGGGCACCCATGTCTGGTAAGTCTCTACCACTTGATAATGACACTACTTATAACAAATGGAAGGTTATGTTTTACAACAAATGGGCTCGTACCTAAGGCATAAAAAGTGACAGTTATAGGATAATGAGAAAATGGATGATGGAATGGATACCTATCCTATATGTTGGGTAGTGAAAATACCTTCCCATGGTGATGAACGACCAACATAACGTTGAAATCCGCAAGAATCCCTGGTAAAAAATATAAAAACCAACTCAATCCACCCTTGTATTAGTCCATTAGGTGAATAAATGGCTCAAAAATATAGAAAGTGGGTAAAAATTGTTTATAAATAGTAACAAAACCAAAAATTACTATACCATTTTGATTTTTTACCCAAATAGTGCAAATTGGACCAAAATACCTCCGAGATTCAAATGGTGATCATGGGAGCGTCAGGAAACGAAATCAGAAACCGTCTAGACCAGGTAATTCTTCTTCTCTTCCTCTTCATTTCCAGTGGATTAAAAATTTAAATTAGGTTCCACATTTTTAGTAATTGAGGGTGTAAAATGTGAAAATCGGTGTACGCGGGCTGTCTTCTATCGAGTAGCGTATACGATGAGCTATACACGCCTGTGAAAACTGCAGAGTGCATATATCCAACCCTATACGCGACTGTGAGTAAGGTAGCTCACGTGTAGGCATGCAATCAATGAATTTTAAGGATGCTAACTCAAATTTTGGCTTTCCTTTCGTAGGGTGGTTCTTGAATGGAGAGAGAGAGAGCACAAGGAGGTCGATGTTGTTATGGATCGAGATTCGGGGGCCCAAATGGCCCTAAAGGGATGTGGCTTATAGAAATTTTGGGCAATCAAAGGAATGAGGGCCCAAGTGAGGTTTCTTGAGATGCTTGTGGGTTACTGGGACGCTAAGAGTGAAAGCTTCATCCTCGATGGGAAACCATTGAGGATCGAAGTAGAGGATATGTACTTTTTGACTGGTCTATCATGTCGAGGATAGGTTGTAAACCTCAAATCATGGGGAGTAGGGAGCAGAATGAAAATAGAGGAGGACATTGATGCTCATTGTGTAGCAGGGAATCCTAAGGTAGGGAGTCAACTCCCTATCCGGGTGATAAAAAATCTCAGTCTGAAGATTATTGTGCTTGTATTGAACAGGATCATAGGTTTGACCTCGTTGCACCAGGAATTAAGGCCACTCATGTTCTATGCAGTGCAGTTTATGATACCTACAATATATGACTGGTGTACCTCACTACTGGAAAATATGAAGAGCCAGTTGACAGAGTGCAAACAGGGGAGTAAGAGGAATTTTGGGTTTGCCTCTATCTTATGCAGTTTATTTTTTGAGCGGGTTCCATGTTTGGGACCTAGACTCGAGATTCTTCCTAGACGACCTCGCGATTCGGCCATGGCATGGTAGACCGAGGTAATGTGGCGATAAGGGGGAGGTAGGGTGTCGACACCCTAAAACGAGGATTTCTTCTACTAGTGGAAGTGACAGGTCATTTCCCTAGATGACTATCCCTATGCAAGGATAGACTTCCGAGAAGATCCGGACATGCCACTTCCTCTAGGGACCGCCTACGACGACATAGGTATATCAAATGTTTTTAAATATTTCATTTTTTTGTATTTTTGTATAATAGAACAAAAATATTTTTCGATGGTTCTTAAGTATTAACTAGACACTTGTGTAACGCAGACGTGGGTCTGCGATGGCCAGAAGGGTTTCCTTGACATCGACGGAGGAACCGGGGAGACAAAGTGGCAGGAGCAGAAGCTTAGATAGTCCTACAAAATGTGCAGGGCAACATGTCTCGTTTGAATTAGAGGATTCCCATGGTTCAGGTAGAGGATCTACCTAAATCCATGCAACGACAGGTGGTTGGTGTACCCAGAGCTTGGGTACGACTCTTTCGGTGTCTCGCAAACTCCATAGTTTTTTACCAAGACAAACATCTGGTGCCACAGGCATAGATGTCATGGGATATTTTAGTACCGGTTGTATATGTGTATTGAGGGTATTAACCCCAATTTTGTACTATAAACACCATATTTTTTGAAATATAAAAAAGAGATCTTCAGCTTTACTTGTATTTTATAATGTGTACATTGACGAGATGGTTTTCTTTGCTTTAATTATGTGACAAATTCCAATCTAAAACAAAATTAGCATAAGCATCAGACACATGATTAGAACTCCTAGGAATGTGATAATATGTAATAAAATCAAACTGTCGTTCTAAAAGACATACCCATAGGAATCATCGGAGTAAAGTAGGATCACGCACACATTAACTGTCGTTCAGCTGACATACTACTAACTGGGAATCCAGGAGAACCTATAAAGAGAAAATACCATGTGAGATAGAATAGCACAAAAGTTATATAATGAAACTATATTCGGCCACATTATTCATGGATAGCCCTAGGAATACACCACCTGAAGACACCAGTAGACCCTTGGGTGAGTAAACCACCCAAGCGGCAGAAGCCAAGTTTTGTGTATGACAACTTGCTCCGTCTGTGAATCCTAGGTAGACCAAACACTCCGTTGACATCTGCCAACCAAGGAAAAACTCGATAAACAAGCTGAAGACGAAAAGAAAGGGAAAAAANATATATATACACTATATTACATCTTTTCCACCCTACTCCCTGACGAAAAGAAAGGGAAAAGATAGACCAAAGAGTTCCGCCCAAGCTTGGTGTTGAAGCATAATATCTTTTCAAGTAGATCCCATTTCTGGGCTCGGCCAACATATTCCCTTAATAATCTAACTCATAGGCTCCTTTTTCTAAGACACGTTGCATGATATAAGGACCATGCCACACATGGGCTTAAACTTGCCTGCCCCTAGTGGTTCTTTGGCTTGATCATACAAGAGGACCAAGTCACCCTCATCGTATAATCGAGGACAGACAGACTTATCGTATTGGACCTTGACACGTTTCTTTTTCGCCTCGATATCCGTAAAGGCATCTCGACATTGCTCGTCAAGACTCTCTAGGTGTACAAGGCGTCACTCAATATCGGGAGTGTCAGGTAGGAGCATGACTGCCAACTTAAGAGAAGGGATTTCACATTCAATAGGTAAGATGGACTCCACACTGTGTACTAACTAGAAAGGGGAAAATCTTGTGGCAGTCTTGACCGAGGTTCGGTATGCCTAGAGTGCGGTATATAGAATAATGTGCCAGTCAGACTTACTCTGGCTGACAGGTTTTTGCAAAGTGGTCTTGAGAGACTTATTGATGACCTCTACTTGTCCATTTTCCTGGGGGTAATAAGGAGAATAGTGACCATGTCTAAACCCCACCTTAGATTTTATTTCTTCCATCATTTCATTTTGAAAGTGACTGCCATGATCAGTGACAATCTCACTCGGGATATCAAACCGGGCTATAATTTGATTGAATACAAAGAAGGTTGAAATCTTCCCATCGTATTTAACTGTAGGCATAGCCTCAACCCACTTAGTAAAGTAGTTGACAACCACGATAATGTGTTGATTCCCTCCAACCAAAGTTGGGTTGCAATCCACGAAGTCCACCCCCTACTTGGTGAAGGGACCAACGGTAATGACTGGGTGAAGAGGGGTTGGATGCGAGTGCATTTTCCAAGTGAACACCTGGAAGTGGTGACAATTCTTAACCTCTTCAATACAATATTTAAAGATTGTAGGCCATAAATAACTGGCTCACAAAATTTTGTGTTGTTGCAAGCTCGGATAGATGATCACCATAAGCCCCATTGTGCCAATTGTCTAGGACTGACTCGACTTCTCCGTGAGTTAAAAAATGGTGCAATATATTGTCTATTCCTTGACGATACAAAGTATCACCGACGATATTATATTTCTTATATTGGTATCTTATACGCCGTCGATCATCTCACGAGAGATGCTGAGGAAACTTCAAGGTTTGAAGATAGAGAAAAATGTCTCCATACTATGGGTCTGACGACGATACAAGAAAAATTTGTTCATCCGCGAATGAATCAACATTGATAACATCCTCATCTAATCATGGAAAGTCAGATATTAACTCCGCGAAGACTAGTGATTTCTTGGATTTCGTAGAAGCAAAATCAAGATCAAACTCTTGTAAAATGACAATCCATTTATTATATTTCCCCCCTATGATACGCTTAGTAAGGACGTATTGAAATGGATTGACATCGATGACCACATTTGTCTTGCAAAGCAATATATAATTACGCAAACGTTGGACTACGTGAACGACAACCAAAGCTATCTTTTCAACGTCAGAATAATTAAGCTCATGAACGACTAAATTTCGAATAAGATAGTAGATGACATGCTCATGGATCTCATCATCCTCGACCAGAACCATACCAATGATCTCCTCAGACACGATGATATAAAGTAAGTAATCCCTATTGTAGTTAGGAGACTTTAGCAGAGGCGCCGATACCAAGGATTTCTTCAAAGCATTGAAAGACTCCTGGGCTCGCTCATCCCAGATAAAAGGGGTTTCGTTCTTCAAAAGAAACATGAAAACCTTAGTGATATTGGCATAATTCACTATAAAACGACGTAGAAAGTTATCTTTCCCCTGTAAACCCCGAAGTTGTCTAATATTGCACGGGGGAGGAAATTGAAGTATTGCCTCAACCTTTAACGTATCTACCATGATCTCGGTCTCGAAAACTAGAAATCCCAAAAGATGACCAGACCTAACGTAAAAGTTGCACTTGTGAGGGTTCAACCGCATTCTATAGTAATGACATCTTTCAAAAAATAGCAGAGGGTGTGTAGCGTGATCCACTCTCTTGCAAGAGTGAGCAGCAAGATCATCAAGGTAAGCTTTGACTATGTGCTTAATATCGTGAAAAGTGAAAGTCATGGCACGTTGGAAGGTTGCTCCGGCGTTTTTAAGGCCGAAAGGAATTTTCCAGTATGAGAAAGTACCCCAAGGAAAAATAAATGTCGTCTTGTGTTGATCCTCAGGTTTGATTTGAATTTGGTTATACCCTAAAAATCCGTCCATAAAATAAAATACTTCGCTTCCCACACACTCATCGAGAATCTAATCAATGAAAGGTGTGGGGAAGTTATCTTTAGGACATTCCTTTTTCAGGTCACAAAATTCCATACATATGTGGATAATTCCTTTCTTCTTATTCACAGGAATGGGGTTGGATACCCATTCAGTCAAGGGAACCGGGTAGATGAAGCTAGCATTAAGTAGCTTCTCCACTTCTTCCTTAATAGCAGGGGCCTTATGGGGATTTACAGCTCTAAGACGTTGTTGAACAGGTTTAGCATCCATATAAGTTCTAATCTCATGTTCGACAATACAAGGGTCGATTCCTGGCATCTCTTCATATGACCAAGAAAATACACCTCGAAATTCCTTGAAGAGTTCAGTGTAGATCAAGATTTCTTTTGGCGAACAATTTTCACCGATATTTACATTTTCAACCTTGCCAGGGGTATGAGAGATATTGATCGTGATGGTAGGAGAAATACTCTCCATGTTTCCTTCGACATAAATTCCATGCGTATCAAGTGGAACTACGATGTGACCGACTATCTCACTCAAAGTAGATTGAAAGTCATCTTGTTCGATTCTTTCAAGATCTGGGAGAAAATAAGAGTGATGATGCATATCATCCCAAGGTCCATCGGAACCATTCATGGATTCAATGATGGCTTCGTCCGAAGGAAAAGTCTCATTTAGGAAATCATGTGAACAAGAAAATGAAGTGGCCCACATGGGCCTAAGAACAGGATCCTCCTCATCCATCGGTGAGGTAACATGATCGGGATCAGCGGAAGAGTCAAGAACAACTTGATACGCAATCTCTGTTGTCGAAAGTGGCATGGCCATTCCAGCATGCAGCTGATCTTCACAATACAAAGTCGGGGAAGGTAAAGTCCATGGATCACTAAAATAGGAAGTGCGGAAAGGAATGGAACTCCCTATTGAAACGGGCCTACTGCACATGGTGTAAACGTGGTGAATTAGTGTCATGAAGTCGAAAGTACCCATAAGGGAAGAATACATTCCAACACCAATATTCTCAATTGTTGGCTGAGAATTGTCGATCACAGGGATCGACTGTCCAATAAATGGATTGGGGCTAGTGTATGCAAAGGATAATTGGTCGATCATCACGATCTTCCCTTCATGAGGAAAACAAAGAGTATGGAAGATGGACGATACAATGTCGACCATAGCATAGGTCCAATGTGTCCTAGTAATAGGTTATGATCAAGAGGCGCATCAACTACCTCTACCTCCACCTCTACTGTCTTCCCACCTAACTGGATTGGAAAGGTAGGAAGAATACCATGAGGGTGGAAGGAATGAACGTCAAAAGCAATCAACATGTTCGATGACTTAGAAACGGTCACATAACTGAGATATTTCCAACAGATCAGGGACATCACACATGTAGCAGTGCCTTCATCAACAACCACACGTTTGATGGTATAATTCGAGTAATCCATGTGGATTTGGAAAGACGCATGGTAAGGCAAGTGAGGCTTCACATCCGTGATGTCAAACTTGATAAATTTTGAGCCACTGAGTTCTACATCTCCTAAAGAAGATAGTAAGGCATTCCTCTGTGAAGGACACATCTGGAGTACCTCTAAATCCGACATCGCACAAGGGGTTTGACCCAGGTCCTCCATAATAGAGTAGTTCTGGGTGGCTCTAGCTTTTGGATTCTAGGTAGAGCACTTGAGTACTCCTTTCAAAATACGAGATGGTGGCTCTGGTTTTTCAATCTGTAAGTTCGTCTCCGGAGGAGGAGGAGGATATTCTAGAATAGGAATAGTTTGTGAAGAGATATAATCTCGATATCGAGTGGCTATATTGATTTTTGCATCGACCATATTGATACACAAATGGTCACCATCTTGCAACGACAGGTTTTGACTCCCACCAGTTAAATTTTTGGCATTTGAGGAGCTCGAGGCCATGTGCTGGTTATGTGTAAATGGATTTGTCAACACGACGAGCGGTAGAGATAATAGCCTCGTAGCTTCCGTAAGTTTGGGGCATAAATGGGTAAGGTGATCATTTGTGCAAAGCTTACAAGGAAACTTCACCTTACGTCTTTCTCATTTTCCCTCTCTAGCATTATTATTCGTCTTCTCATTATTATCATTATCCTTGGGTTTATTACCATTTTTCCCACCCTTATGATTATTATGTCCTTTCTTCTTATTCTTTCCTATTTGCTTGTTACCATTTGGGTTTGCCAATGATTGCACAGAATGTACATCTATTGACTGAGTGGGGTTGGAAGACAAAAACGAAGTTGACCCTCCTGCAGATTGGTTTAGAGACAACTCTTTCAAATGGATTGTCACCGAGTCTGTGGATATTACATTGGTGGAACCTACAATGCCATCGACATGAAGTCGGGGATTTTGTCTAGGATCATAAGTTGACCGTGGTGCATCCAGAATAAGGTGATATACCATCCCAAACTGAGCGTATATCAGATCTAACTGCTGGGCTCTAAATATTGCTTCTTCCTCAGTGGTAACCCTGAAAGTAGCAACGTCCTTCGAGATAGGAGCGTGCAAAGACTTAAGGAACCATTATAAAAAAAATGTTGGGGGTATAGGGGTCTTAATCAACCTCTTTCATCTACGCCACTCTTGGATATGATCCAAGATATGAGTGGCGATTTCGTGGCATAAAGTCGAAAAAATTTCTAGGCCAGCATCATAGCGGATGGGCAATTGGAAGTGGTTAAGGAAGACCATCACCAGCTGACTAAAGGTCCCAAATTTCCCCCTAGTTATCTCAATATACTATTTCGTAGAAACTCCAATGAGGGTGGGTTGAAATAATCTTAATCGAATAGAATCGTCATTAAGGGAATTCGATGAGCACCAAAGGTGAAAGGTAGTGATGCGATCACTAGGATCCTCTCCATTCTTACCCTCAAACTTCAGGATTTCTGAAGAAATATTGGTGGGGACAGGGCGACATGTAGGATCATGACTCACAGGGTCATTCATTAACTTAGACAAGTCTAGAAGATTAAGTGTGGCCAGAAAAGGGAGATGAGGTTGTAGCATCTGGCCCCAAACTCTCGGGAAAGATTGTTCTTGAGGAAATGCAGCCCATCCAGCATTTTGGTAAGCACCATAGCCCTATCCAGGATTATAAGGCCCTCCTCCGAGTTGATTCATAAATGGTTGGTTGGGCATCATTCCAACATGAATGTTCTGTTGGGGGTTACAAAAATTTCCCCCAGTGGATTGGATTTGGGTTGGGGGTTGCCCAAAGCGTGAAACTGACCTCCTTTGGGTGGGAATACAGAGGATAGAGGTGGATTCGTCATGCCAAACATACTGGTTGGAATCGACACTGAGGAGGTAGGGGTATAGGACATAACTTGAGTCGAAGCTTGCTCGCCAGGTTGGTTGTTCCACCCAAAAGTAATAGGATTAGACCCGGGGTTAAAAGTGGGGATACCTCCTAGATCAGGAGTCGTTTGAGGGATTTGAGAACCACCAAATGAAAATGGAGTGTAAGGGGGTGTAGTTCCCCCAATACTAATGCTAGCAGTATGGCCAACAGCTGGGATGGCATTCGAAAAATGTGAAGTAAAGTTCAACATACCATAGGAAAAAGAACTAGAAGCCATAGGGATGGACTGAACATTATAGCCCGGTGAGTGACCAAGAGACCAAAAAGGGTTCGAGGCAACATATTGAGCATTTACTATAGGTCGAGCCATAGTAATGATAGGTGCCTCCAACACTACAACCATTGTGGTTGTAGGAGTCGAAGGGGTGCCATTAACTATTGTGGGTGTGGGAGTCGAAGGGATCCCAGTGTTCTGAAGATTAGATTCAGTACTCGTCCTTGTAGAATAACAAGTCTGAACAATGGAGGTGTGTGTACCACGCCTAATAAATCTACGCCTTTTAGAAGGCAAAGACTCAAAATTCGGTGGTAACTTTAACAAGCGATGGGACCGACGGGGATGCTGGTCTAACTCCATGATGACTTAAGACTCTAAAGATAAAAAATTATATCCTAAGGCCAACTAGTAATCAAATAGAACACCAAAAGTCAAACGACCAATATGCATGCAAACGGGGTAAAGTGGCTGAGTGGCCTCCCTCCCTAAAGAAGGTATGTCCCTTCCAAGAGGGGCCTGAGACTCCCTGCTAAATATAGGAGGTATAAGAATCAGTTATAAGGGCCCTCATGGGCTTAACAACCAGTCAGTCAGATCCCCCTGGAGAGGTAATCCTCCATAAAGGTTGTGTGTTGTCCGACCCTTATTTGAGCTAGGGTACCTACAGAATAACCCCCGCAAGTAACCTATGTGGAACCTAAGTCAAGAAACTAAGAAACAAATGTATAACCAATGCACAGGCGAGCAGTTGTAAGTCAGGTCCGCCGTATGGGCAGGGTAGCAAAGTACGAAACCTTGAAAGTATCGCCTCTCAAGGAGGTAAAGGCACTAGAAAGATCCCCAGATACCAATAGATCCCTAGAAATATCTCTGATGCTAAGAAGGTATCGGGGGGATATCCCTTCAACCAACCTTGCATGACCTCATGATTAACTCCGGTGTGAGCGGAGCCTCTTGATATTACCAATTATACACTAGATTTCTCCACTTCTTTTCTCAGACACATATGTTGATTTAATTGCCTTGGAGAAGTTTACTCACAAAATCCTATTCCAAGGCACTAAATCATAAGCTAGTTTGTGCACCCTAGAAAATAAAATTGTGACTAATCAATTTTAAATTATAGCATTAGTTTTAGTGGTCGTGATTACTCAAAAATGTATGGTAGTGAAAGTCATGATGTTATGACTCTACAAGAAAAGTAAATATGAATATAATGCAAAGTCCTAACTTTAACTTTCAATGAATTATATGCTTCTAATAACGAATGCAATTTTCAATTTCAACTCTGCAATTCTGAAGTAAAAATGCAATCTTTCACTAAATGCACTAAGCTAATGACAAGGACTCAAAAGACAAAAATTCCAAGCAATGCAAAATTCCTATTTTTTTGTATTTTCAATATAATAAAAATGAAAATGCATGTACTGATAAGAAAATTGATATATAAATTCTACTGTGTATAGAAAGAGATAACTCAAGAAAAATGCCAAGGAGAAGAACACCCAACCCAATTTACAAGGACAATAAAAAATGAAAAGTTGATGAGAAAGACTCCCCCCAAAAATTCAACTCCAGACAGGTTTCCTGTCATCCCAAAGACACTCAACAGGAACTACAGAGACCTAAGAAGGCTCAACAAACATCAAATCCCACCCAACAATCAACATACCAAGAAAACAAGCAAGGAAAACTGATGTATGTGACTGTTTAGCAAAACAGAGCGTATATACGCATCTTGCAGAGAGACAACTCACATATGTACACGACTGTCAGGGAAGAAAGTGCGTATATGTTTCAAAACACAAGGCTAGGCAAGGGAGAAGGATGAAAACTTAGACCCAGAGTGAATAGAAACTATGAAGCAGTGATACGACAAGAAAAAAAGGAATGAGAGAAATGTAAGGAGAAAAAGTACTCCAAACCCTAAGAAAGAAGGTCAATCCCCAGTATGGTCGCCAATTCTATTACTAGGGAAAAAATCTCTATGGCTAGGGTAAACCACAATAGACGAATATGACTACAGAAATCAATTTTATCCCAAAAACATGCGATATAAACCAATATGCAAGAGAGATAAGAAAGAGGCCTACCTCGTCCAGATGTTTGATGATGTCCATTGTTGAGCACTTTGAGCCAAATCTTTGTACCTGCAACTAGTTCTCAACAAACAAACAAAGCAAGCATATGGTGATAATATAAAAGGTTAGCACATTAGGTAGCATAATCCATTAACATACATGAAAAATACGTCCATGGATAATAACTCATATATTTGCAAGATATCAATTGGATGGGAAATGAGCATTTCTATTAATAAATGATCAGCAGAAGTGAAGACATTACAGACTTTCGTGTCGGTACGGTTCGGAATTAAGAAACTAATTTCCTTCCAGTTGGTCCTCCACCACTTCAATCCTCCACCAAAGGCAAGGTCATAGAAGGGAGACAATGAGGTTCTCCATCAATAAGGAAAGAGCTTGGGGGATGAACACTGTGTTCAGACTTAAAGGAAAAAGGGATTCAGACTCAATATGAAGTTGAATTCTTTCTCCTCCTTTCCATCGCTCGGAATGGGCCCAAATATAGGCTTCAAATGGAACTGAAGGGCCGATTCAGAACATTTCCAGTATATGGAAGGCCAAGGATCAAAGATCTCTTGTCGTGACATGAAAAACAAACATTTAATTTTCGTTTTTTGGAACAAATCCCGATGTACGCGGGCTGTAGTGGATCGGCCTGTGTATACACATGTTGTATAGTAGGCAAGGTGCGTACATGTGAAAAAATATGTATTTTTAGCTCTGGATTTTACAAACAGGGATGATAATTCTACATAGGGAAATGGAAAAAATCCCTCTGTGCAATATGGCATAGGGTGAGGCAAATCTTGCTATAACACTTGGTAACATCATACAACTGTCATCTTTCGTTATATATCCACAGATCATGGAGGTCCAATCTCTTCCCAACATAACCCCATATGTTGGAGGCAGGTATACCACGATAATGTTAAATATTGTGATGATATGGGGGGCTGCTATAATCCATGCACAAAATCCCTTGATATCTACATATGCTAGAAACTTTCTAGAGTCAATTGCATATATGCTCTCACCAATTTCATAATACTTAGTGCAAATCATGCCCAATGCTTCCATGACCGCTAGTGGAATTATATTACTTTTCACACCAGTATCAACTAAACAGTTATGTAGTGCAACTTCATGGTTTTCAATTGAGATGTAGAAGGGAGGAGTTTTAACTCTCATCTTAGCAGTCGATGGGCTCTGGTTCTTTTTTGGAGTGGTAATAACAACTTTAGTTCTTTCTGATGGATCATCCAACAACTTCAGTATGTTCTTCCTCTGCTGAGGAATATTTACCACTTCCATAAAAGGTAGACTTACCCTCAACTTAATTAAGTCCTCTACGACATTATATGTAATTTGAGATGAGCTCGACGCCACGTATTGTCTTGTGGTTCCAACTGTCACTTTCTCATTTGACACTTTTGCATTTTCTTTTTCCTTTTCTTTTTCTTTTTCTTTTTCTTTGTCGAAGTCACCTTTACTCTTTGATCTATTTACAAACCCTCTTGTCTGGGCGAAGTTTTCATCCGAGTTAGGATCGTTGTTTCCCTCTCCACATATATACATGGATGTCTCACATCCATCCACCTGCATTGTCTCAGAGATTTCATCAGGTAAGTAATAATCTTCTTGCTCGACCACTTTCTCATCATAGACATCATCCAAAACAATCACGTTTGGATTAGGCAATCTGGGAACCCTTGGTCTCTGTGGGTCGTCAGTATTCTCGAACGTGACTCTGTTTTCACATGGAGGGTTTCTCCTTTGTTCGGGAATCGACTTTCTTGGGTTTGGCATGTAATTATCTCCCCTTCTCAGCCTGTTTATTTCGTTCTGCATTTGTTTGATGGTTCTATTCATCTATGCAATCTCAATTCTTTTCTTTGTTTCATGTGCCTCCATAGGATCAACTTTTACATCAGGTATGGTTCCTTTAAAAAATACTCCTCCCGCTATTTGGTTCTAAGCCGCCCGAGGTTTAAATTCTTCATTTTTTCCCGAGATGGAATCTCCTTGATTATCAATATTTAGTCCTTTGATATGCCTTTATACTCTTCCTAGTATAATGTTGAGGTCGACACCCGTTTCAATCATAATTTCTTCCATCTCAATGGCCTTAGTTGTTGCTTCCTCCAAAGTATCCAATTGGGATGTTCTAATAGAATATTTTACATTCAGAGTAATTGCATTCTTATAGAAATCGAGAATGACCAGGTCATTTGGTATTTTTTCTTCTGGGATTCTACTCAAGGTCTTATTGAACCTGATATTAAAATCTCATATCCTTTCGTTCTTCCTCAACCCAATTTAGGTGAAGTTCGTGAGAAGGGTATGGTTGGAAATTGTGGGGGAAAAAATAGTTAGGACCATATCTTTGAGGTCATTAAATGAGTAAATGGATCTACTGGTCAACATTGTATACCATTTATAATCTCTTTCTGATAAAGTTTGCAGAAAAACCTCACCATGACATCATCATATTCAACTCGGTGAAAGTCACAAACGTCAAGAAATAAGTGCAGATGCCTCTTTTCATAAATTGTTCCATCTCCATAAAATTACTTTAAGGTACCCTTGGGGGGAATAGGGAGCTCATGTTGTTCAAATATGATATTAAGAGGGGAATATCTCACCCTCCTATTTCCAAACCCTAGGATTCCTTGGTTTCTTGCGGCATCTCTTTCGCCTCCTTGTCTCTCCTCATGATGTTCGTCTTGGGGTTGTTCGTTCCTTTCTGCCATCTCTGGGGAGACTTCAGGTATATACTTTTCACTTGTAAAAATAGAGAGTTTCATGTATTTCCTTATGTTAATGGCTCCCTTTTATTCGTCCAACTTCAATCTCGACCATGTTCTCGTGACGCTCTAGCTAGCCTTTGATTTCTTTGATCTTGTTATTTTTCTCTCCTCTGTCTTCGGAGAATTTATCTTTCTTCTTATTGGAATAATATGTACCAAGACCTTTATAACTCTTCTCAAGTCTGGGCTATCGTTATTACCATATCATACAACTGTTGTAAAACGGATCATTGATTATTCAATCTAATTCCTAAATGGGGTTGTTCACCCTGGGGTAAATTCATATATTCTTTCAAAAACACTCGGCCAGGTTCCGAATTTTCAATTCAGTCCCCAGGATGGTCTCCAAAAATGTTGACGCTTGAATCCATTAAGAACGAAACGAAAACCTCATGAGGATATAAATCCCCCTGCATTTTTATATAGGTGGTACTCCTCTTTTACTTCATATTTACATGGGGCTTCGGGTCTTCAAAATATGGGACTTGTGCAGAAGTTCACCTTGGTAATTAATGAAACGTAAAATAAAAGGAAATAAAATGTTTTTTTTTTTTTAAGAAGGTTCTTAAGAAAGGACCAAGAATCACACATTTTATACATTAAAGCAAAATAAGAAAAATTTCCTCACATCCATCATAGTTTAACTAAATATTTCCAATCACATGAAAAATTAAAATAAAATGGTCAACATGCATAAGAGATCTTTGACAAATTGATACATGGGAAAATCAATGAAGATAATGATAGATCAACCTAAAATACTTTAGATTCAAAACAACTGGGTTACAAAACATAGTCGAGATTGTTCCCAAAATAGCTCTCTTTGGAATTTCTAAAACGTATATAGCTCACTACATATTCTATGAAATTAAAACGTGTTTGTCTTAATGATTGGGATTGGGGATCCCATGGAACATAAAGAAAATATGTATAAGAATGAAGTTTGTAGAAAGAAGAAAGTGGGCGGCGGAAGACAACAAGACCTGGTAAGAAGAAAAGGAAATTATCAGTCTTGGGTTAAACCTTTCTATTTAAAGAGCTGGAGTAACTGGATGAAGAGCTTGATAAAGAAAGAAATATGCGATCAACATGAACTTACTATGATCGTATCTCATGGTTTTCACTTGCTCGCTGATGTCCTTTTATGGCCTTCATCGACAGTTATAGGAACCGTCTCAACCGTCCTTTTCCCCACATCGGTAAGTTCGTCGACAACCTTTTTAAACCACTCCTCGATGTAACTCCTCATTGGTGCCACGTTGATTTCATGCTAGATTTTGTATTGAAGAGCTCGACTTCCAAGTCCCTTAGATAAATAGAAATATTCCGCAGAGCTTCTTCAATATCTTGATTTTTAATCGAATAGTCCACTAGCTAGTTTTTGACATCATCTTCACTATACTCAAGAATGCCATAGAATTTTTCAAATGATAACCCCTTAAAGATCTCAACTTGTTCTTCAAATGATTTCTTGGTTAATAAAAATGAGTTGAGTATCAATTTGGGGTATTGGACCTCATTGGTGCTCCCATATAGGTCTATCTCAGTCATCTTTTTGAATAATTCTTCTCTTCTGGTTATGGCCTGGTTGCATGCTTGGACAATAATATTCAGGTTTTAAACCTTTTCCTTCCAACATGCATTTAGTTGTTTTATCCGGTTCAGAGAAGGGATATCCTCCTCTCTTCTTCTCAACTCTATCATATTGGTAACTTTGAAACCAAAGGGTACAACCGCATCGAGGTAAAAACCTTCCTCATTTTTCAAATCTGCTTGTAAATATTCATGAAAAGTGTGTTCTCTCTTTCCAAAAGAGACCACTCTTTTTGACATGTCCCAAGCCTCTGTAATTAATTCCATTCTTTTCTTGATATTATTCTCCACATAGCATCGAGCTGATGTGAGAAGTCTTGTCGATCCTTTTAATTTTGTTGCAGATGTGGTAGGCTCGATCATTGCTAAAGGACTAGAAAGTACTGGAAGAGGCATTAAAGTTTCCTCCAATTATCTGATTTGTTCCTTTAACCTGACATTCTCCACTTCAATGCTTCTGATAGAATTATCTATAGCATCTCCGGTTGCTCGGTGAATTTAGGAAATTTGGGAAGTCTGCATGTTCCACAGGTTAATCTCTGAACGAGATTTACCCTTTTTATATTTTACATCTCTTTTCTCAATAATCAAATTTTTGGATTCGATGTAAAAAAAATGCTTTGAAATACAAAACAATCTTCTTCATCGAAGGTGTCAATCTCAATTATTTCCATATGAGGGTTCTAGTGGGAAGTTTTCTCTACCCGGTCGACGTTGGGGAACACTTGTTCAATGTCAATTTCGAGTTCCATATCCTCAAGGGAGTGGTCGTGGATTTAACTTTCACCTCGAGGTCCCTCCTCTTCTTGCACAATGTTTTTTCTTTTCTTCCTCAAAGGATGCTTGTGAGAAATTTCATTTTTTCTTGAAGGAGGGTTCTTATCTCCTCCTCTGCCTGAAGAAATGTGGGCTACTTTCTTAATTTGGTGGGCCGTTGGATCACTCCTCCGAGATGTTGTACTCTTTGGAGTGGCAGTCGGGGATTGGGCACTTTTATCACCTAGACCTTTTCCTCTCTGCTTGTGTGACTCATTGGTGCTGAATATGGTTTCCAGGTCGCCAGTGTCATGAGAAAAAGTACCTGAGAAATTATCTCCGTCTTCATTCATAATAGTATTAATGAAAGAATTGTTGAAACCAACATCCAATATATGTTCTACAAAATTTCCTCTAGGTTCGAAGCCTTTTACTCTTTCAACATGTCTCAAATTTAGACCGTGTAAATGGCCTACAAATTCATCAATCTTATTCATGTTTATGAATACGAAGTCCACAAATTTCCAAGGCAGAGGAATGAATTTCTTTTTTCTTTTTTCATGGAAAAAATGCAACCAATAGTTGCACTGCCTTTCTATTTCAAGAACGAATAATTTGTAAGATATGTGACATGGAAGGAACGAAGGATTTTCTTTGGAATAAAAAATCCTTATAACATTATAACTCTCCATTTTTTCCAGTGTCCCCTTCCTATCCAGAAACTTACTCGCCTGGTCAGACATCTGTGGAGTGTCCTTTCCAAACAACAGGCCCTTAAAAACTGAGAAAAAATCATTAAAACAATCATAAAAATGTTGGGCAGCATTGTGCCTCCATAGTGTTTGATACCAGAGGATTACTGGGTCGAATTCACAATTTACCTTCTTACACATCAACAATCTCGGGAAATGAAAAAAATGTGCTATCACAAAAACCAGATAAGATAACATAAAGAATTTCTTATCCGTCTTGTATTGAGATAATTGGGAAGATATTTCAATTGAAATCAACTTGCCCCAATCAAAGATGTCATGTTCTTTAACGATAAAATATAGAATGTATAGAATCATGCGGGAGATAGTGGTTGTAGTTTCTTGTCCTGTTATCCTCGTAAAAATCCAAGCAATTTCGTGGAAAGGATTTTTAAATGAACTAACCTACAATATCATGATGCCTATGGGGACAAAAGTTGGGTTCTCTAGGTAGTCAGGTAAGAGGTCCAACCCATTGAATTATTCTTTAATTATTCTTTAACATCTTATGCAATACTTGGGGTGACAAAGAGATAGGGGGATGATCATGAAATTGGATGATTCTATGGCTTGGAATATAACTCTCAGCGCACCAAGTAACCAACTCCTTCTAGTAAAAAACGTTTTGGATGCACCTTGCGCATGCAATTCCATACTTCTAGATGACTTCCTTCTGGGAATAAGGGGATGAGTAGTAGGAATATTCTCTAGACCACTGAAAACTCTGGTCCTCGTGCCCGAAAATATTCAATGTATCTAACCAAAATTGTTGTTGAGTTGCTTCCATAAGTTGATGAGAACATTCCCTTGGTCCAGATTATGTTTAAAATGAAGGCTGGAGGGGGGTAATATAATCCTCCGTAAATCCTTATTTAATTTTTTTTAATAGGATATTTCCTTGAGCCTTTCACTTATTAATGACCATCCTTTTGAACTTGTATGGTAAGTTATTAGCATTAAAAGCATAGTAAATTTGCATTGGGAAGGGCACTAGGGTGGCGGGGAGGGACGAGAGAAAAATATGGTTTTAAATTTTTTGTGAGCCCACGAACCCACAAGTTCGCGACAGTACAAGGTGTGAAATTTTTTAAGTATAGAATGACAGGGTGGTTTGAAGAGATTTCCATAGGAGGAATGAGACTTGGAAGTGAAGGGAGTCCAAGGATCAAAAAGTAGATCACAAAACGTTTTGGTGCAAGGTGTATATCCTGGAACATGGGAGTATGAGAGCTCGACCCCACCAATCTGGGAACCCGCGATCGTAAAATTGGCTAAGTATGGAACAAGACGGTGAACGGCCAGACTTGTAATGTGAAGTTTGTTAAGAACCAAATATCAATATAGCATAGAAAAACCTCAGAAAAAGTACTCAATGCCTTGAAAAAGAGATAATTTCAGATAATAAGCCTCTTCGAGGGGGAAACCTCCTTTTACCCCACTTAAATTTTCAAGTACAAGATG
>SNQJ01S0028909.1:28108-54299 GCA_010110895.2 Picea sitchensis
TATGATAAGGAAGTTTTGTTGGGTTTTCTTCCCCTATAGGGTTTCCCAGGATAAATGTTATATCTCTTGTGAATGTGTATTTCTCAGTGATCTTGTTCTTATTATGCTCTTATCTATTGAAATGCAAAGAACTATAATAATGGCATTAACATTAACAAACTTGACATCCAAATATTCTTAAGTTTTCTACGTTAGGTTTCTTACCTGAGAATGCTTCTTCTGGTGTCATGTCCTTCAATATGCGATGAGGGATTCTGTTCTATACATATATTGCCATCATTGTTTCTTCCCCCCATAGAAACATGGATAGATCTTGATCGTTCAATAGGGTTTTACTATTTCTTCGATAGATCTGTTCTTTCTTTCTGCTACGTCGTTTTGTTGAGGATTATGAGGAACAGTCAGCTCCCTCCTAATCCCTGTTGATTTGTGGAATGCAACGAACTCCTTCGAGGTGTAATCTCGTCCATTATCTGTTCTTAATGTCTTGATCTTCTTGTTCGTAAGGTTTTCTATTTATGCCTTGAATTCTTGGAACTTGCTGAATACTTCGTCTTTTGATTTCAGTAGGTACAGCCACGTCTTTCTTGAATAGTCATCTATGAAGGTTACGTAGTAGAGAGATCCTCCTAAATATTTGACTGGCATTGGAGTGCAAACATCTGAGTGTATTAGATCTAGGGTTTCCTTAGATCTATTGTTGCTGCTTGGGAATGGTTTCTTGATATTCTTCCCAAGGGCACATCCCTTACAAATTCCTTCGTGTGTAGATTTCAATTATGGTATTCCTTCAACCATCTTTTTGAGGAAAGGTAATGCTTGATAATTGATATGAGCGTAACTTCTATGCCAAAGCTCATTAGGGTTGACTTTGTCATGTACTAGAGCTTCTTCATTTTGTTCTAGTAGTCTATACAGATTTCCTTCACGTCTTCCAATAACCCTAGCATATTCTATGCTGGAATCTTTATGCCATGATAACACTTTTCCATCCATGAAAGATATTATTTTTCCTATGTCTTCTAAACATGATATTGATACAAGATTATTTTCTAAACCATGTACATATAAAACATTTCTTAAGTGAACATGATTACCTGATTCCAACTTGACGGAGGCTTGTCCAAATCCTTCGATGGTGTAGGTGCTTTTGTCTCCAAGCTCCACTTTGTACGATGTCTTTTTCTCATTTAGATTTGAGAGTCTAGCTTGACCTCCCATCATGTGCCTGGAAGCTCCACTGTCGATTATCCACATATCGTCTTCAATTGTTCCGGTAAGTGCTGAGTAGTGTAAGAGACTGATTGTTTCACACATGTCTTCGGTTGACTGATAATTGGTCATGCCTTGATCCAAAACTTCAACTTCGTCATTTTTGTCTTCTGAGAGAGTCAATAGGTGCACTGAGTTAGGGTGCATATGAATATTTTCTCCTTGAGCGAGATGCTCCATCACAAGGTGTCGGATCTAAGAATTAGGTTTTCTTCAACTGCTTCTGCTAGTAACCCTAGTTGCAGTGCTTTGGAAGCTTCTCCTGCTAGTAACCCTAGCAGCAGTTCCTCAATGAGCTCAATATCTATCGGCTATGTTTCATTCCAGTGTTTTAGGTTGACTGAAGGGGTGTGGGCCCATAACCTATTAGAATATAGAAGATTGTACTCATTTTACCATTAACGATACCCTCGTCACCCAACCACTGGCCGAAGCCACCCTCCGAGCACCTTGACCTTGACTGAGAAGAGAATCCTGGTAGCAATCCAATATCCAAGAGAGGATAATGCACCAAGAAAGAAAATAGAAACTAAGTTGAATAGATGATCCCACCTAGAAGCTAGCGCACCACTTTCCAACTCTCCCAGAAAGTTGCGCACCAAACTGTTGCTGCCTGCAACTGCCTATGCAGATTTAGCTCTCACTGCAACTGCTGAGATGATGAATAATGAAAACTGGCACCCTGTATGTATAGTAATCTGGGCAGTTTAACTGGGGCCGACTTCTCCTTCTAGGTATCAATAAATTCATATTAAATGTATTTGTCCAGTTGACAACTTGTCTAGGGTTTCCTTCAATTCTTTGTTTCCTTCCGGAGGATTCTAGTCTCGTCATAAGTCACAATAGAGGTTCATACCTCCCGAAGCTACCATAATATTAACACACCCATGGGTATAGAAATCATTGGACTATTCATTACATATTCCCCCTTAGTAAGATTGATCTTATTACATTTTCCTAAGCAATTGATAGTTCCTCCATCTGCAATCATTACTTGAAAATTTGGTGCTGGATATACAAATCAATTGAGATCTTTGGCTAATTTATAGTGAATGAAATCATGAGTACTGCCAGAATCAATTAGGACTATTACCTTTTTCTTTTTGATATATCCCTCGATCTTGAGGGTTTGAGGAGTGCTAATTCCATCCAATGCATTACACGATATCGTGGGAGTCAACTCTTCAGAAGAAATTGCTTCTAAACTTTCATCTTGAGATGGTTTTTGTTCTTCTTCCTCTTCACAATCTATGTAGAATAATTTCTTCTCACCACACTTATGTCCCTTATTTTACTTGTTGTCATAATTAAAGCATAAACCTTTTTCTTTTCTTTCCTCCAATTGTTGAGGTGTAAACCTTGTAGGTTGAGGTGTTTTAGAATGAGCATTATTCTCTCTATATATGTTAGGATTGGTCCTTCTAGTAGCCATAGCCATATTTTTACTTTCAACATTTCTTGCCACCATAAATGCATTCTCCAATGATTTGGGTTCCCAAAGGTGAACCTCATGTTGAATTGTTATCTCTTAAAGTTCCTATGAATACATCAATCAAGTGCTCATATGGAATATTTGTTACCTTTATATTCAATCTTTGGAAGTTCTCAATGTGCTCTATAACTGAACCCTTTTGCTTGAGATTTATCAATTGGCTAAAGAATGTATTGCTCCTTGTATCCTCATAGTGTGATATTATTTCTTCCGTGAAAATTGTCCAAGTTACGAGTGATTTGCGAGAACAAATCCATCAATACCATACAAATTGATTGGGTTCTAAATATAAAGAATCAATTCGTACCTTTTGTGTATGTGGCACATTATGTAGATCAAATAATTGTTTTATCTGAAGTGTCGATGTGATAGGGTCCTTGCCATCAAACTTCCTCATATCGATCTTAAGAATGTGGTTGGTCTTCAACCCAAAGTTGGAGTTTCTCCATTCTTGATTCACCTTCCTTGTGTCCTCGTCATGAATTTCATGGGATGCATTTTCACTTTCAGGTGTCCTCTCTATTACGAAATTTTTCAATCCTTCCATGATCTCCTCTTTTAAACCATCCATCTTTGCCTCCAACTTAGCTTCCATCTCTTGTAGTTCATCTTTTGTTATTGTCTTATTTTGTAAATCATTTATGTCCCTACGCATTTCTTCACCTTCATCAAGAGTCCAAGTAGGATTTTTTGGAGGCTTATTTGGTGTAGAAGTTCCATTTTTTGGTGGCATGTTGGCCAAGTATCACTTTAAACCTTGATTTTGAGGTGGTTCTGCTAGAAAATCTTCTGTTTATTGCATCTCCAAAATTTCGGCCCTTCTGAAGTATGAAATTTTCTTTTTTGTAGATCTCTGATATTTCTTCTCTACAATGCCATAGGTCTGATCAAAATTGGATGTGCCAAGTGAAATTTGTGGTAACTTCTCCACAACTTGTTGATTGTTTTTATTTCCAGGAGATCTCACTTGTATAGAGTGCCCCGCAAAATATAATTGATATAAAATTCTAAAACTTGTACCAGAACTACTACTATTTGTCCACTATCCAATGAAACTTGTCTCACTCAATTTGGATACTCTAGGAAGAAGTTATGATATTTTTACCTGGAACACCTACTTGAGACTAGTCAATAGGACTAATCAGATACCCTATCTTCCACAGGGTGCATATACAAATTTAAGATGACCCAAAAACTGAAATTGTTACCACAGATACCTTACTAATTTCGGTGAATATCCTCTAGAGTTCATGGTCTGAAACGTTACAGAAAAACTTTTATAGAGGAAATTCTGCAATGACTCAATTCAGGATGATTCCATAACCATATCTTAGAAATGTTGTATCTCTGAAAGTATAAGGCCTCGGGATATGAAATTTTAACCCAATGTACCTTGATCCATCTACTAAATATCCTCCAAGATATTCCTTCTGAATCGCTGTAGAAAAAATGTTATAGAAAAAATTCCAAGGTGTCTTAGATGTATCAGTGAAACCCCAAGACCTTAAGCTCTGATACCATATGTTAGGAACCAAATATAAATATAGCATAGAAAAACCTCAGAATAAGTACTCAATGCCTTGAAAAAGAGAGAAATTCAGATAATAATCCTTTTCAAGGGGGTAACCTCCTTATGCCCACATAAATGTTCAATTACTAGATGATTCCAAATGAAAATGTCTCCTTGGTATATATAGGAGACTAGGAGGTATAATTACAACTAATGGACTAAAGCCCACATAAATAAAATAAAATTAATAATGTTATATGCCCCAATTAAGGGGTAATGAGCCACTATTTAGGGTTTAACATCATGACGGGTATGATTCAAATACAAAAGGATATGACCTAACTAATTATACAAAGTGGCATCCAATTCGGGTGTATTGCAGGTGGCAACAAGTTTGAATCTAGACTAGAAAGGAGAAGGTGTTGGTTTAAAATATTCCATGGAAAAGTAGTGAAGAAGGTCACATGAATAATTAGATTGGGAAATATAAATCCCTTACTTGGTTTGCAATACATGGAGTCCAAGGAAATAATCCAAATCAACTAAGTATATCATTTCAAATTTCTTCTTAATGTTGGATTTCACATGGGTTAACAGTTTATGGTCACTACCAATGAGGATAAGGTCATCAACATAAAGAAAAATTATTATCATATGGCTTCCTACTTTCTTGGTATATAAATTGGGGTTAGAATGACTTATAGAAAACATGGTGTCAAGAAGAAATATATCCATTTTAGCATGCCAAGCTTGAGTATCTTGCTTATGAACATAGAGATATTTATTAATGTAGCATAAAAGGATGGAGTCATTCTAAACATATCCAAGAGTTTGTTCCATGTATATTTCTTATCGTATAACATTGTGCAAGAAGGAAGATTTAACATTCATCTCATGGACCTCCCATTTATGTGAGGTAGCAAGGGATAGAACAAGGTGGATGGAATTCATTTTAGCTATAGGGGAAAAGGTTTCATTATAGTGAATTCCTTCAAATTCAAAAAATCCTTTGGAAACTAATCAAGCAGTGTGTCTTTCAAAACTTTCTTCTAATGCATACTTAGTTCTATATACCCATTTACATCTAAAAAAAAAAACTTCCTTTCAGAAGATGTACAAGATCTCAAGTATCATTCACCGTTAAGGAATGATAATATTAATTCATTATTATGTTCCAATCTTGATGGCCATAAGATTTTGCAAATGTTTCTGGATCGTGAGTCTCTAAAAATTGTGTCAAAAGAAAGGAGGCTCATTGGAGCTATGAATGTGTACATTGTTGATATGTAGTATTATCGGCAAGATCACCATTTTATTCTCGTGTTGAATGGACTCATCTGGTAAGTTTTGGTGCTGCTATAAGTTCATGTTCAATGGACTCAATTGGAGGAAGGTGAACATGTGGAGGTGGATTTTCATCCCCACTATCATCATCTGTGTTAGAATACATGCACATTCCTACTATTTAGGAAGACTACTATTTATAGAAAGTCTATTTTAGTCGGTGACTACCAATATGTAATACCATTGGTTTCCAAAACCATGGGCTCATAAACCACCATTAGGTAAATTCATATTTTCTAGGAGGAAAAGAAATGTGTTCCTTGATTTTAGGAGATAATTCTTATTTCATGGATAGAGAGCACATTTGAGTGATAATATTATTCTCCTAGATAAGTGCACAATTATCCTTAAGTCTCAAGTTCTATTATCAGTCATGGAGTCAAGTTATACATGCATGCATTCTCACTTGTGGGTGGCTAAATCCATTTATGAATAGCTAACTCCATTTATGGCTAGTTAAATGATACTAAGAGGGAATTTATTTTTGTTATTAAATGTGCATGCACTAGAAGCTCAACCTAATTCACTTTACTCCTCTCTCCTATAGAGTCTTACTAATATGTACTCACGGCATTCAATTTAATGAATAATACATTCATTCTCAATTCTTTCTCTCATTCTTAGTTCTTTCTATCTTGTTCTTTTTGCAAGATTTGTGTGAATTTATATAGCTAGGTTCTCTATGAATTTCACATGGTATCAGAGCCTTGGGTTGCCAGGAAGAAGGCACATTAGCACTTTATTTGTAGGTTCATTAGAATGATGCAAACATAAATAATGGAAACTACACTGGCAATTCTACTCACACTCTACAATTATTTTGAGTGGAAGCCAAAGATTATACATTAGCTCAGAAGTAGAGGCTTCTACCAAATAAAAATGGCTACAAAGATTGAGCCAATAGGAATAATCAATAAAAATGGGTATTTCAACCGCTTGGATGAATCTTATGGTCTTATGTGTATGTCAACTTCTCCCGAGCTATTGTTTTATATCGATGCTTGTACTACTCCAAACAGGATTTGGACCACATTGGAAGGTCTCTTTGGAAACAAAGATGAGATTAGAGGCCATATGATTGAGCTAGATTTTTGGCCCTCGACCAAGTTTTGAGGAAACCTTGGTCATATTTGGCCCACTTTTGGACTTCGACAAATTGGTCGAGGAAGGAGTGCCCAGGTGGAGCTGAGATAGCGGATCTCACCCATTTTTGCAGGCTATGTGGACCCAGTAAGGGGTTCTCTAGGGTTTTTGTAATGGGTTTATCGGATGTCAACCCATGGGGTTTCCCATGTTTAGGCCATATTGTAAGGGTTTGTAAAAGTATAAATAAAGAAGAATGTATGGTAGAAGTAGAATTTTTTGGAGCTAAGTGCAAGAAGTTGAATGTCTTTGTGCAAGGGAATGTATGTGTTTTAAGGCTTTGTGCTTGATAGAGAGTTGGCTCTGTGCCTTAACCTGGTTTTGGAAGGAGGATATGGTGCTCAGTGCACAAATCTCTTGTCTGGTGTGAAGTTTGACTCTGTGGCTTAGTGCACAGGAGCGACTGAATGTAAGAGATTGGTGAATAGTAAAGAGGCGAAGCAGTTGCTAGGCGTAGCCGCACATTGGGGTGAACCACGTACATTTGTTGTCTTATGGTTTTCTTTGTGCAATGATTATCTCTGTTATTTTTTTCTTAGTGCCTAGATTAGATATGTAATGGATCTGTATATGTTGCTTTAATTATTTTCTTATGTTAAAATGTTAGATCTGATTCACAGTGCTAAGTGACAAGTGTTTTAGGTGCATAATCTTTGTTGTTACTACGCTAAATCTATCCTTGGGTATGTTCTGCAATGTTAATAAGGTTAATGAACTAATGTATGTAACTCCCTAAGCGTTAACAGAATACTCTATGAAGTGTTATTATCATAGATATGTGTCACGACCTGGTTACAAACACCTCCATCCCATAAACCCACCTGCTTCTACCTTGGGTGAGACTTCGCCTGCTTCCCAGGTGTTGCCAAAAGGGCCGGTAGTCGGGATTTTTTTGGTGCGCTACTAAGCGTTGAACCCTGGGTCTGCCCCTGTGCCAAAAAATGGTTCTGTTGTCGTGACCTGAAACTGTGATTGTTGGGAACTGAAGTAAAGAAAAAGAGAATCTTTGTGCATAGATCTGTTGCTAAAGTGCACAGTAGTCTACTTGACTTGTGAAGCTTTGTGATAAGAAATAAATCTGATCTGAAGAAAGAGGTAAGATCCGAAAAGAGGTAAAGCTTTGTGCTTTGACAAGAGTAAGATAAGTGAAAATTTTTGTTTTGAAAGCATGAACCTAATTATGTTTAATAGATTATGTCCTAGTCTGAAGGCTAGGGCACAGTTGAAAGAAAGATTCGATTTGAGTAAATTTAATGGAAATTAAGAAAGATATGTTATTCCTATGCATAGAAAGAGTTTTTGAACTAATAAATGGATGCAGGAACCTAGAAAGAATTTTTGCAGATTGCAGGTCCAACACTATGATCCTAGGGGAAATGCGCAGTACAGAGGAGGTTGGGGAACATTTAAAAGAAAAAGAGGATTAACTTTGTATTATAACTGCAGAATACCGAGACATATTGATAAGGAATGCCATTGCACAGGTCCTATTTGTCTTTGTTGTAATATTGTTGGTCATGAGGTTGAGGATTGTCCAAGGATGATTGCTAAAGTTGAACGAATGAACATAAGACAATAAAACTACGAAGAGAGTCAAGAGACTAAGGGAATGTTAGAGAGTCATAAAGAGAAAGAATGAGAGAAAGTTCAGACTACGTTATTACAGTTGAAATAAATGATGGATGTTCACAAAGATGTCAGTTTACCATAGATCTTGAAAGTAAAACAGCGCATAAGTTAAAGAATAGAAGACTTTGACATAGACTGTGTCTTGGATTAAGAAACACAAGTGAATATTATGACAGAAGAAACTTGGAAAATTTTGGTAAATCCTACTATGATGCCTTCGTTGGGAAGGATAGGCTTGTTTAAGGGAAAGATGATAACCTTATGTGGAAGAATTATTAATGTACCTATTACTGTTCATGGAACATTGAGTGAAAAAGAATTTGAAGTCATTCAGTTTGTTGGGGACAGTGCCCTTTTCCCACTTTTGTTAGGTAAGAATTGGATTGAGAAGAATCAGATCAGAAGGAAAGCAGAGAAAGAAGCCACAGCAAAGAAAAAGCAATAACTAAGGGATTTCATAACTAGGAAAATAGACCGACTAATAGAAGAACGAGAGGATAAGTTGAAGCAATAGAACAAAGTAACAATGTAGGAGGGACAGAAGGCAAGAGAATCAGTTGTCAAGGTTGAAACAATGCAAGAAGGCTTGAGGAACTTATCTATGTCCACTTAGGATGTGTTAAGAAAAGGGATATTAATTTTGAACCCTTTGAGGGCACCTCAATAGTGCGAAGCCACTGCGCTAGGATAAAATAAGAATAAGAATGGAAAAAGGATTCCAGAAATAGTTAAAGAAACACAGACCATAGGGAAGAAGGCAAGGAAGCACAATAAAAAGAAATCTAAGTTGGAAAAGCTACAAGAAGCTACAGAGACCAGATCGAAGACTTCGTAGACTAGAACCTCGCAGGAGGCAGGTTCGCAGGATTTGAAACTCGCAGGAATAGCAGGTCTGTGCAGAATGGGACTTCGCCCTAGTGAAGCTAAATGACCATTGGAGGCACCCTATCCGTTAGAATGACGCTTCAGAATGGTTAGAAAATGCATTTATGCACTGATGGTCCACTTTTGAACATTGATACCATTCCATAACAGACAGATTTACATTGATGAAGGCATTTCCTGGACGTTGGAAGATTCGTTACGATACCCCGCTTATTTAACTCGTCAGTCGTTGCACCAGGACCACTTTTTTCTATTCGTGATTGACTGAGATAAACAGATAATTTTCCAAGTGTTGAGCTATGTCATATGAAACTAGACCTCGCCTGTCTTCTTTCCTGCCCTGCCTGTCCAATTTCCTACCCCACCTGTATGTTTTCCTACCCTAGCTGTGTGTTAAAAAATAGAATGTTGGGAAAACCAAGTGAATTAGAGAAGTCTTTTGAGGAGGTCCTTAATAATATAATGGTCGATATATCGATATCTAAAGGTGTCCAAGCATCGTCGACTAGGCGACTGCAGGATTCCCCTTCGACTGGACGTCATTCTGGTCATATCAACCCCAGAACTGAACATTGAAGTAAGCACTGCGGTGATATGGCTAATGTGAAGTAGATGCCTTCAATCCTACCCAAGTATATCCCACCTTTGGATGGCGTTGTTAACCATGACAGCATCCCCTGAGACTTTGAGTACGTTGTGTTCACTGCGTACATTCTGAAATGAATACGCATAGTCGGGAGTCAGTTAGGAAAGATCTCGCTACTAAAGAACAATGACTTCAACTTGGGAGACGAGAAGAACTACGCCATGTTGGCGCCCCACCACTATCTCATGAAGACAACTGGAAACAAGCCTCACCTCATCTCACATCCATGGATTAAGGAATTGGCACAATCCACTGTGTTGAATGTGATGAAGATCCTACATTTTGCCTGCCACCAAAAGGTTAACGCTTGCGTTAAACTCCTCATGTCATGTTGTCAAGGCGGATACTTTTGGCTCGACATAAGGATTACTATGGATCTAATGCTTATCCACTAGATCATAGGCTTAAATGTGAAGGGTCCTGACCCTCATCATTTTTATCCAGAGAAGGCCTCAAACCATTCCCTGGCACAGCACATCAGGGAATCTTATAGAGAAGTAGAGAAAGGAAAGCGAAGTTACAAGGTAGCCTCTATATAGGATGGTGCAATGCACCTTTCTTTCCAACTCTTAGCTGGCAAGATCATGAGGAAGAACCGCCCCACAGAGGTCACCGGGTTCGTGGTGGACCTCGCAGGAAAATGTGTGGAGGGCATGTAGATGAACTGGGCAAACTATCTCATCAATGAGTTGGATAAGGATTTTCGCGAAGCCTGGGACTTGGGATATGAATTCCACTACAATTGGTTGATCATTTCAATCGCATTTGTCACTTGGAAAATGCCTGAAGGAGCCACTTTCCTAGAGATCGAACCATCGGAGTCATTGGTCGCTCGGTTTTCAACCCTGTGGTATACCAACGACATGATGAAGCAGTGGCATTCCAATGCAGTGTTTCATGCACACTATCAACAGTTGAAGGTTTCCATCGAATCATTTCCACGCATGACACCGTGCACCCTACACCAGTATCGAGCAATAGAAAAGTTCTGCGTCGATCCTCATTTCATCTACATCACCGTGTGCAGAGATGAGAACCAGGAAGAATTCCAATCGTACTACAAACTGATAGATTAAGACATGGAGCATATTACAAAGAAATGGTCGGACGAGTTTCTTGTACCTTTCGTTGATGCAGAATTACCCGACACTGACACCATAGGAAGCCCCATAGTCACCCGATTTGAGCATGTCGGATATTCCAGTGGGCTGAATAAGAAGAAGAAGTAGGAGGAAGTCCAAGATATAGAGAGCGATGAAGAGGACAACTCTTCTGAAGATAATGGGTCTGGATCACTCGGAGGAGGAGAAGACGAAGAAGAAGAACGTGGAGGAGGAGATGAAAGAGAAGAAGAACAAGGAGGAGGTGAAATTACACCACCAGAAGATCCCCATGTTGGGATAGTCACACCGAAGAAGAGGAAGGTTTCTCTGAAGAAACCTTCAACAAGGAAGAAGACGCGCGCTAATAAGCCCCAGTTGGAGGCCACTCTCATGAAGGACAATATCAATCTGGTCCGTGGAGCTGTGGAGGATGTTACTAAGGAAATATTGCAGAGATATGGAGAGAAGAAGGAGGAGCTATATGGAAGGATTGAGAAGGAATTGAAGGAAGTACAACAAGTTGTTCATTTGGTCTGCACAGTACCTATTGCACCTTCCCCATCACAAACTGCAGAATTGGGGGATGAACCAGCCCAATTGAGAAGGATTGTAGATGTGACAGAAACATGTTTCCAGAGAGCGCATGAATAAAAAAAGAAGACTAAAGAATCCTTTAAAAGAGAGAAAGACGAAGTATTAGCACAATTAAGAGAAGCACAGGAAAATGTAGCATCCTAGGAAAGCAAGAAAGAAAAGCTTCAGGCGAAGCTCTAGGAGGAAAAATCCCAGCTATAGATATAAAAGGAGAAGTTGCTCACAGAGTGATCCATGGTCAAAGAAGCGATGAGTAAAGCATGTCTCTATGTACCAGGCTTGGTATAGGAGGACCAGGATCCGATCAAATTTCAAGTAGTGAAGCTCGTTGAGACTCTCCAGCAACTTCAGACTAGGATAATAGATTTTGAGGCCTAAACTGTACCGAGCACCCCACAGGAGGTGTGTGACTAGAGGGAGGAGACCGCTAAAAACACACTAATAAGGATAAGAAACCTCGCCTCAGAATTCAAACAAATGAGTGATAGAAGCGCACAGACATATGAACGTCTCGCCGAGGATCCAGAGCTAAGGAAGCTAGAAGCGCAGTTACAGGAGGATCAACAGCAGGCATTTTTCGTGCAGGCAGAGATGAAGCTACTCACTACGGTAGAAATAATGAAGAGATCCCAAGACTAGCGCGCAGTATAGAAATATATCATTTCCATCCAAGGCAAGGTAATTGAAGTCATGCGAACGCTTCAACTTGTGCAAGATGAAGCTTGCAAGGTGTTCGAAGAGATTGATGGATAGGGCTCGCAATTGGACCAAGTGGTTGCAATAGTAGAATAGCGCCTGGAAGGGCCTGTTACAAAGAAGACAATCCAGTAGCTCATTGAGCAAGAGGCTCAGGCGAAGCAACAAGTCAAGGCAAATCGAGTTAATCTTGAGGCCTTCGAAATAGTGTTGTCTGCACCTGAGTGACTCGGGACGAGTCACAGGTGAGTGTTGGGGGCCTATTGGCCCTCAACCAAGTTTTGAGGAAACCTTGGTCAGAGTTGGCCCACTTTTGGATTTCAACACATTGGTCGAGGAAGGAGCACCCAGGAGGAGTCGAGATTGCAGATCTCACCCATTTTTGCAGGCTATGTGGACCCAGTAAGGGGTTCTCTAGGGTTTTTGTAATGGGTTTATGGGATGTCATCCCATTAGGTTTCCCATGTTTAGGCCTTATTGTAAGGGTTTGTAAAAGTATAAATAAATAATAATGTATGGTAGAAGTAGAAGTTTTTAGAGCTAAGTGCAAGAATTTGAATGGCTTTGTGCAAGGGAATGTATGTGTGTTAAGGCTTTGTGCTTGATAGAGAGTTGGCTCTGTGCCTTGACCTAGTTTTGGAAGGAGGATCTGGTGCTTAGTGCACAAATATCTTGTCTGATGCAAATTTTGAATCTGTGGCTTAGTGCACAGGAGCGACTGAATGTAAGAGATTGACAAATAATAAAGAGGCGAAGCGGTTGGTGGACATAGCCCCACACTGGAGTGAACCACGTACATCTGGTGTCTTATGGTTTTCTTTGTGTAATGATTATCTTTGTTATGTTTTGCTTAGTGCTTATATTAGATATGTAATGGATATGTATATGTTTCTTTAATGCTTTGTTTATGTTAAAATGCTAGATATGATTCATAGTGCTAAGTGCTAAGTGTTTTAGGTGCATAATCTTTGTTGGTACTATGCTAAATCTATCCTTGGGTATGTCCTGCGATGTTAATAAGGTTAATGAACTAATGTATGTAAATCCCTAAGTGTTAACAGAATACTCTGTGAAGTGTTATTATCACATATCTGTGTCCCAGCCTGGTTACAGACACCTGCATCCTGTAACCCCCCTGCTTCTACCTCAGGTGAGACTTCGCCTGCTTCACAGGTGTTGTCGAAAGGGCTGGTATTTGGGGTTTTGTTGGTGTGCTTCTAAGCATTGAACCCTGGTTCTTCCCTTGTGCCAACATATATTTGAATTCATTGGACCCAAGAAGCTTTGATAATCTCTAGTACTTCTTCTCAAAGTTCAAGTCCCTTCTTCTTCAACTAAAGGGATGTGGTGTTGAAAAATCTAAGCAAGAAAAGTATTTGGTTATTGCAATTTTGTCAAAAATAGGTCCATCATACAGAGTTTTTATCTCAACATTCCATATAGTGAGGATCACATTGAGAGGAGCTTGGACCATGCCATCAATGGATCATTTCATTGAGTCCCTAATGCATGAGAAAGATAAGCTCATTAATATGGGAGTAATCAAGGATTCCAAATCACATGCACTTTTTTTGCATGAAAGCAGTAGCACTTCCAATCAGAAGTCCAAGTAGGAAGGAAATGGAAAGGTTCATTCTAAGCAAGAGAAGGAAGGAAATTATAATCCCCTCGATGAATCCTTAGTCTCCAAATGTGGGAAAGGGAAAGAAAGGGAAGTCAAAATGCAGTTATTTCTATCGTGGCTATCATCATGAATTAACATGCATGAAGAAGACAATAGACCACATGGCACAGACACTTCAGCAATACAATATTGGGGACTACATTCTTGAGAATTCCAAGAAGAAGTCGAGATATCAAGATAGATCAAAACAAGGTAATTCTAATGTGTTGATTGTTATTCATTCTTCTCTTGATGCATGGATTTTTGATTTAGGGGCATCCTATCACATGGAAGCCAAAAAAGATGTCTTATCATCTTTAACTTCTAGCACAAGTCCTCCCATTCTTATGGTTGATGATACACCAATAGAGGTCATTGGACAAGGGAGAGTAGTGCTCCAACATGGAAGTTTTGAGAACTTCCTGCATGTTCCAAAACACTCCATGAATATACTATATGTTTATCAGATAGCACAATTAGGAAAAGGAAAAAGCGTGGAATTCACTTCGGATTTCGTAACCATATATGATATGCATGAAAAATCCAAGATTATTGTTGGTGAGGTAAATCACTAGTCTCAGTTGTATAGATTCCCTAATTTTATTTTTAAATCTGATTTTTCATTTCTACTGAATCATTCTGACGATGATAGTAGACTCTAACATGAGAGATTTGGTCATCTAAATTTCAGGTGCATGCAGAAACTTAGCAAACAGGGAATGGTCAAAGGCTTTCCCACTACTACATATGGTGTTGAATTCTGACAGGGTGTTCCAACGTTGATGTTACGGACACACTCCACCTTATTGTCGGACATTACTCACTAGTTCTCAAAATTTCATTATATTTTTTTCTTGATGCCCCGATGTTCGTCAAATTTACAAACCAGTTTGTTATTCGTTGAATTTTTTACTCAGATTCGATGGTTTCCAATACCACTGATTCTGCAACACTGACCTCACCATCGTGACCCACTATTTCCTTATGGCCTTCCATTGTGGAACCTGCATGGTGTTGTCGTGTCAGAAATATTTTCATCTCATGGCTGCGTTTGGAACCTAATTGTGCCTTGATTATGCTAGCTAGTGGGCTAAAAATGTTCATCGCAGGCTTAACATGCCTGCATTGTCTCTATCGACACATCAATTATGCCATCTAGGGGGATAAAAATGTCCAATGTGGGATTATTATTCCTTTTTTGTCTCGACATGTCAATTAAACGTGAATGGACAAAAGACATGATTGGAAAGTACAAGGATTAATGGATGAACATAGTGCAGATTAGAAGATTGCATGATGTGGGAAGGTTGGACAGTACCTGGCCTATATTAGTTGTGTCGCCAGATAGTCTATGAGTAAATTTCAAGTCATATGTTAGTTAATGTGACCAATGAATTCATATTATGGTTGGTCCTAACTGGTACTGCCATGTCCCAGATGTACCCCTTTGTATAATGAAGGGACACTATTCCATGGCATTATAAGTAGTCCATTGAGTGTTTAAGCCTGTATAATCCAAGTGTCCCAGGGGTTTTTAAGGATGTGGAATCCATTTATGCATTCAAAAATGCAAGTTAAACAACATAAAATTGTGATTTTGCCCAAATTTATATCATCGGATTTAGGTGAAAATGTGAATTAAACGTAGAACATTTAGACTACACCACCATGTGAGAAACTTGGGAAGTATTCAGGTGGTTTGATCAGAGGTCGCGGTACTGCACTCATATGTGGATGGTGCCTCCATTCAAGAACAATCACACTACATCAATGTCGACAGTCTAGGAGGCCCCAAGACAAGGAAAGGGAGAGTCTCCAACAATAGTGGGAGGACCAAAGGAAATGGAGCACATCGCGAGGGGAGGAATCGATGATGCCAACACTTTCAAGGGAATGTGACAGTACAAGGATAGAGATAAAGTAGTTATCCAGAAGGAATATGTCTGATATGGTCGATCCAAATGGGCGTTGAAGGTGTTTGACCCAGGTATAGGATATCGCGGCAGTTTCTTAGAAAAAATACAATAACTAATGGTAAACATATGCCTGGTTTGTATCAATCTTGTTCAGCCCCACCATAATCCTCTACCTCAAGCTCATCTCCAATACTTCCCCTGTTATCTTCACGTCTGGTGGTGCACCCTCCATATCCATATCACGTTTTGTATCTTCCATTAGACCCTTCGATACACTACCAATTTTGGAACCCATTCACACTATAAGATGCTTCAGTAATACCCCATAGTGTGAAGCTCGTGATTGGATAAAACACCCTTCTAAGTATCAATTACATCAGACAATTCGTTATAACAAGGTAGAGTCTACCTCAAGTACTAAGCATCGCCTCATAGATGTAAGAATTGGCTTGAGGACCTATGAATACATGTAAAGTTAGTTATGATCCACTTATGTAAGCGACCTATGGGTCAAGGTGGTCCCATTGGGGAACATAATACATAATTTTGTAACAACTAGCTCTAGGACCTGTGAATACATGCAAAGTTAATTATGATCCACTTATATAAGAGACATATGGGTCAAGGTGGTCCCCATGGGGAACATAATATATGAGGTTGTAAGTAGAGAGATAGAAAAGGAGAGGCTTGTTATATATTCCTAGGGAGGAATCTTTGAAGAGGAGAAAGTTGTAGACTATGTATTATAGTTTTCCCAATTTTGTAATGGAGATTGTACCTATGTTGTTTGTCATGTAAAGATCATTCAGTATTTATGAGGAATTCATGGAAGATCAGTAATTTTTTTAACTCATACTTGTCTTATATGTGATGTTTGTTGTGATATTTAGTGTTTATATACAATATTTAAGTGATATTTAATGCATCTTTATAATAATGTATGAATCTACCTACAAGAAATTATATTTAAATTTTTTTTTACGATACAAAAATCATTGTATTGATATTTCTAGTGGAAATGAAATACACATTGACAAGATCACTTATGCTTTAAATGTTATCATCCATTGCCTTTATATACTACCTCTATCATATAAGACTATAGCATATCCTTATGATTTTGATTCTTACAATTATCCTTATATAGGCCACTCTTTAAATAAATAGTTCCACAACATCATATTGATGCTAAGACAAAACCATGAGACAAACTCTCTCTAAATTTAAATAAACAAAAATTAAAAAGGGACCAAAAATACATTCATCAAAAAATATATGAGTATCAAATATGTAGGAGTATGGTCCTTAATCTCATGAACAAACAAAAAAACTTCCTCCAAAATGAGTGCTTCCTTTGATAATTGATCTGCTTTGTGGTTGAATTCTCGATAGACATGAGCAAAGGACACCTCTTCAAAAACTAATTTATTTTTCATAATGCTATTAAAAATATTCCCTAGCTCCAAGTTAGAAATGTTACTTTTATCATTTTCCCATTCCATCAAAAATTTGGAGTTACCAAAGACTTGTAGCCTCTTAACCTGCCTGTCCACTGCAACCTTAATTAGGATACAAAGGGCATAGAGTTATGCTTTATTGTTTGTGTTGAAACCTGCTAGGGGAGTGGTTTATCGTAGTATACCTATTCAAATTTTTTGTTTTGCAATTGCAAGTTTAAATAGGGTGGTTGTGCAAAAGATGCAAAGTTTTCCTTGTAAGTTGCAAGGTCTAAATTGTACTAAGTGACAAAATTAAAATGCATTCCCAAGCTTCCTTGTAGCTCCAAAAATTGTTTTGTAAGTTTTAAGATGGAGTTACATAAATGGTAAATTTATCTATGCATATAAATTTCAATTGAAGAATGGGAGAGGTTGATTTCATGCACCTAGAAATGGGATTTCATGTAAATTTGAATGCAAAACTGCCCCGGCCTCAAATGCACACCCTAGTCTCAATTTTGCGCCAAATTTAGTGGTTCAACTTGCACACACTGTAGTTTGTTATTTTACACCTACATATAGCATTATATTGGAAATTTCAAATAGAACCCTGCTTGATGTGCATAAACGCTAAAAATTTCCTTCTAAAACCAAAGGGGAAAATTGTTAAAGTTGATTATATGAAACTACAAGGTCTAAATTGTACACTCCAAAAAGGATTATTTCTATGAACAAAGATTCATGAATTTTTTATGAATGAGAGGATGGTGGGTTATGAGACAAACCAAGGTCAATTTTGCATTAAGAGTCATAAAAGACTCTTATGTGCAAAAATAAGCAAGATATGCCTAATAGAACCCTCGAAATGCACAACATGTTTGTAAAAAGTAACCCAAGGTTGTATTTGTTGGGACCCTACAATGTACCTTTTTGCTCACACCTTTTGCTACCATTACACCCTTTTTCCACTCACATTTAAACTTATACTATCACCTTACCCTATCTCTCCAAAGGTATATAACGTCTCTTCTCTTTACTATATGTTTAATTTGTTTTTCATATAATTTTACATTACTCTCGTACTTAACCGTTGATCAGAAATATATAAGTGCTGAAACAGTTCGAACTGCAGATTAGCATTGAGGCATGTTGCTGAAACAGTTAAATCACGCAAACCCTGTGGCTGAAACAGTTCGTGGTCTACGATGCTGAAACAACAACTCACATAGAAGAAGTTGCTACACTCTTCGTGGTCTACGATGCTGAAACAGCAACTCACACAGAAGAAGTTGTTACACTCTCTGTGGTCTACGATGCTGAAACAGCAACTCACACAAGAAGAAGCTTCTACACTCTCTGTGGTTTACGATGCCAAAATAGCAACCCACACAAAATCTGTTACACTCTCTGTGGTCTACAATGTCAAAACAGCAACACAAAGCTATTGCACTGACCACAACAGCCGCACCTTGAGCCAGAATTAACCACTGTTGTTGCGTGAGACCACGTTGTTGAAGCAGTCAAAATGCAAATCCTGTTGTTGAAACAGCCTGCAATTTGCGATGTTGAAACAGCGTACAGCAGTAAAGAAGATAAATATAGAAGTTGTTACTCCATCCGCAACAACAACACCTCACTCAGCACCTTTTCAACTATTGTAATAGCATTTTGTTACGGGAGACCAGGATATCCTATTCCAGTAAAGATTTGATCTAACTAAGAATAGGATTCAGATGTGCACATGTAATTTGATGATCAAAATTGTATCAAGGGGATTCTCCTCTTTAAATAAGAGGAAATCACCATTAGAGAGGATCTTCTTTTTGGCTAAGAGAGAATTTACAGAGAAGGACGTGTTTCATTTCAGATTGTAATATGATACAGTTGACAGATGAATAAAAGATTGTTCTGAGCATTTCTCTCTAGTTCCTTTCGTTTCAGGGGAATCTTGTGAGAAGGGAGGGCCCCCCTTCTTCACAAGATTCACCCATTAGCTTTGTAGTGTGTTAAGTGTTATTTATGTTCATGCCTTGATTAAATTTTGTTTTGCTGAAACACTACTTTACTGAACTCTGTCTTGCTGAAACTTTTTTTTACTGGTTGTTACATTATTTTCATATAATTCATGCTTGGGTAACTGATAATCATTCTAGTTAGTAATCCTATTTGGTGAATTTATGAAAGCGTGATAATCAGGGACAGGTGTTGAAGATTCCTTCTTGGGGAATAGGGTCTTGTTCTCTGTTAAGAGATAGTTAGTCTTCAGTGTGTGTCAATCATTTCAATTAGCAATGAGTCCATGAAAGTGTGATGACTAGAAACAGGTGTTGAAGATCTCTGCTTGGGGAATAGGGTCTTGTTCTCTGTTAAGAGATAGTTAGTCTTCAGTGTGTGTCAATCATTTCAGTTAGCAATGAGTTCATAAAAGTGTGATGATCGGAAACAGGTGCTAAAGATTCCTACTTGGGGAATAGGGTCCTGTCCTCTGTTATAAGATAGATAGTCTTTCCTTTTTCAGTGTCTTGAAGGATTTCTTTCCTAGGTTGTTATTTCTTAATGTAATCCAGGATTCTTTGGACAATTATTTCTTTAAACATTGAACTCTGCAATAGGTAGATTGATTTCCTGTAATTCAAGTTAGAACTTTAGTTTGTTCAAGGCAAGGTGTGATTAATATATTTTTACTACAACTCTAGGTTTCTTTTGAGATTGAGCATATATAGTGTGTGATTACCTTTGAAATAAACAAACTTTCCTGGGTTGACAATTTATGTAGCACTTGATTGTTTAGTTAAATAAGCAATTATAGTGACCAACAATATTGTACCTTAGATTTTGTAACAACCCCTCCATTACGACATCAAAATGAGTGAGTACAGTAGTGGTAATTTTTTTTTTTTAAACATCAGTTCGAATAAGTAACATGTGACAATGACATACATCAATACTTACACATTCTAATCTCATCACATCAAAATGCAATGTCATTGTTATTCATGGATCAACTATATCACATAAAGATAACAACATGTATATCCACACATCCTACCCTGCAAGGTTAAGACCTCCAATACACATAATCAACGCTCAAGTCCAAGATTCATCCAATTGATTTTGACCATTAAAGGTCTCGGGACTGGCGACTACTCTGAGGAACAAGGAGGTATCTAATTACCATCCATCAATCCTAAACAAGTTTAAATCTAACTACTTCTCAACTTATAAACTGTAACACACCTCCTTACACTCCACAATTATAAGCGAGTACATCAAGGACTTATTGTTTTTATATATATTTGTAAGATACATCATGAAACTATCCTATAAAATGATTACATAAGCAACCAATTAAAATACAAAAAGTAACCTATCCATACCTTACATAAACATTGATGGAACAATTTAAATCAGGATAATGTGTAAATTTTCATTTTAACACTTAAAGGAAACGAACATAGATCAAAACATTATTCTCAACTAGACCGATGTCGGTTATAAATAAAGAGTAGTCTAAAACAAAGATTGTAGTCTATATAGAGGTGCCACTTAAGGCATCTACTAAGTGCACAAGTTGTTCCCCTTATAGGTTCACTGTCTTTTGAATTTAAATAACTTAAAATTATCACCCTCCTTTTCTTTTTCTTCCTCCAATAATCATAACGCATAATATGGCATTATTTGTATTGTGACATGATTAATTATTAAAGGTCAATACTTCTCAAAAACTCTCATATACTAATATGACCAATTCCATATTCTTATTCATACCTTGAACATACCATTATTAAAACAAGTGTTGCATGGCAGCGCAATCCTTGTTGGGTTGAATTGGGAATAAATGCACAAGGATGGGGGAAAAGTAGCGGAGGCAAATGGAAACTACAGTGAAGACGTGGAAAGAAGCATGAAGCACAGGTGGTATCCATGCAGGAAATGACACGTGGCCTCTAGAGCCCCATTTAGTTTTTGAAAGTATATAATCCATCTTGATTTTATTTTTTACCAGTAGTCTGACTTGCTATGTTTGAAATTTTTGTTCCTACCTTGAATGTTTTATCTCTTCAATGTATTTATGAAATTCATTCATAATTATTTTTGTATACTTCCAACTGGTTAGAGTTAAGTACAATTTTCATATATCATTTGGCTTGTGTGTCTCTATATGTGCCAAGACAAATAAATTTATATGCATAGCAGGAGAAAAATATATGAATGAGAAAAAAATAAAACACACAAGACACATATAAAGTTACATTCAAATTAAATAAACACAATTTCTTAACATTCATCATAGTTGAAGATAAAAAAAAAATGACCACATAAATATAAAAGGAGATAAAAATAGTTTTATTTGAAATATATCAAAAAATAATATTGTTTGTTACATATTCCTGGAAATTTAAATGCGTTTGTCATGTAGAATGGGATTGGGGCTCCCGCAGACCATAATAGAAATAAGACTGTAGAAAGACAAAGTGGGCGAGGGTAGAGAGCAAGACCTGAAAAGAAGAAATTGGAAGGTATCAGTGTTTCTCTAGACATTTCTATTTAAAAAGGTGGAATAATTGGATTAATAAACAAAGCAAGATGTGATCAGTATAGACTTACATTAATGGTACATATCACCCTTTTTTATATTTGTTTGTTGATGCCTTTTTATTACTGTCATTGACGGCTACTGGAATCGTGCCAACTGCATGTTTCCCTTCGTCGGTGACCTACTCCATTGCCCTTTGGACCCATTATTCAATGTAGCCTCTCAAGGGGGCCACGTTGATCTCATCCTAGATTTTTATGTTGAAAAGTTCCTTTTCTAATTCCCTTATATCGATAGAAATATTACGCATAACCTGATCAATTTCTTCATTTTGTACCAAATAGTCACCTAGCCAGTTGTCCATGACATCTTCACCATATTCAAGGATGTTGTAAAAAATTTCTAAAGACAACCCCTTAAAAATATCAACTTGTTTATCGAAGGCTTTCTTAGTGAAGGGAAAGGAGTTGACGATTCAGTTGGGGTCTTAGACCGCGTTGGTACTTCAGGCCAAGTCTATTTCGGTCAGCTTTCTGAATAATTTTTCTTTCTTTGATATGGCTTGTTCACATGATTGGACAATGAGATGTAGGTTCTTCACTTTCTCTTTCCATCATGCATTTAATTGAGTGATCCAGTTTTTGGAGGGGATATCTTCTTGTCTTCTTCTCGTATCTATCAAGTTGCTGACATGGATGCCAAAAGGGATGACCGTCTCTAAATAGAAACGTTCTTCATTTTTTAAATCCACCTGCAAATGTTCGTGCAAAGCATGTGTCGTCGTTCCAAGGGAAGCCATACTTTGTGATGTTTCCCAGGCCTCAGTAATCAGCTCCATTCTTTTCTTGATATTCTTCTCCACATAGCCTCTACACGATGCAAGGAGGCTGGAGGATTCTTTTAACCTGGTTGTAGGGGTGGCAGGCATGGATATTGCTAAAGGACTGGAAAGCAATGGCATAGGAATCAAAGCTTCCTCCAATTCCTTAACTCGGTCCTTTAGTCTCGCATTCTCGGCCTCAATGCCTCCAATGGAATCATCAAGAGCATATTCGGTTGCTTAGTGAAGTCGGGAGATTTGGGACGGCTGCATGTTCCCAAGGTTAATCTCTGAATGATATTTCCCTTTCTTATTTTTTACATCTCTCTTTTCAATAATTAAATTTTTAGACTCGTTGTCAAAAACCAACGCTCTGGAATACGAAGGATTCATCTTCATCGAAAATTTTGGTCTCATCTGTTTCCATTGGGAGACTATGTTGGATTGCGTCTCCGAGTTGATCAAGGTTGTGGAATACGTTATCCAGATTAGTCTCAAGTTCCATGTTCTCACTCTAAATTTCGATATCTTTCGTTTACCCTACAATTTTTTTTCTCTTCTTCTTCAGGGGAAGCTTGTGAGAACTATCAATTTTAGCACGAGGATGGTTGTTATCTCCTCCTCTGTTTGAAGAATTATGGGTTGCTTTCTTTATGGGGTGGGTCGTTGGAACGATGCTCTAGGATGTCGTACTCTTTGGAGTGGTATCTGGGAATTGAACACTCTTCTCACCAAGGCCTTTTCCCTGTTGCTTGTATAATTCAGTGGTGCTTTGCAATGTGTCTAGGTCGTCGACGTCAGAAGCAGGAGTGTTGTCGTCAGTGTCTCTGTTTTCGCTCAGACATCTCTGGAAAAAATAATTGTTGAAGCCAACTGCAAGTAAGTTTTCTAAAAAAATTCCATTAGGGTCGAACTCTCTTAGCCTTTCAGCATATCTTAGGTTCAAGTTGTTGAAATGGGCTGTGAATTCGTCAATTTTGTTGACATTCCTCAATACGAAGTCCCCGACTTTCCAAGGGAGAGGAATGAACTATTTTTTTCTCTTCTCATGGAATATATGCAACCAGTAGTTGTATTGCCTTGCTATTTCTGTAAAAAAAAAATGTCTGTAATGTGACATGGAAGGAAAGCAGGATTCTCCTTGGAGCCAAAAATCCTTATCACACTGCAATTCTCCATTTGTTCAAGTGCCCCCTTCCTATCCAAAAACTTGGTTTCCTGGTCAAACATGCGGGGAGCGTCCTTTCCTAATAATAAAACTTTGAAAATAGAGACAAAGTCATTAAAAACCTCATAAAAATAGTGGGAGGACTTGTGCCTCCACAAGGCCTGGTACCAGAAGGTTACTGGGACGAATTCCCAGTTTACCTTCTTGGACACAAACAGTTTTGGAAATGGACAGCAATGCGTTATCGCAAAAACCAAGTAGGATGACATATAAAATTTATTCTCATTTTTTAAGCTTGATAATTGGGAACAGATTTCAATGGAAATTAGCTTCCCCAAATAAAAAATAGCTCATTCCTTGACTGTGAAATACAAAATATAAAGATCCATGCAGGAAATACTTGTTGTGGATTCTTGTCCCGTTATTCTTGTAAACAACCAGGCAATTTCCCGAAATGGATTTATAAATGAACTAACCTGCGATCTTGTGATATCTTCAGGAACTGTTGACGGGTATTCTAGGAACTCGGGCAAGAGGTCCAACCTATTATTATGCTCTTTTAGGAACTTCTTGGAGTCTTATCCTCTGAACGTCAATGTTGGCTCCAGCAATCTTAACATCTAGCGGAAGACCTGAGGTGACAAAGAAACAGGAGATTAGTCTCGCAATGGAATAATTCTTTGGCCTGAAATATATTTATCATCACACTAAGAGAACATCTCCTTACAGTTAAAACCTTCAGGGACACAGCCTGCACGAGCAATTCCAGAGGTCCAAATTATTTGTTCTGGGCGGAAGGGGATGAGTAGTAAGAATATTCCCTGGACCACTGGAAGTTCTGGTCCTCATGCCCGAAGATGTTCACAGTATCTCCACAGAACTATTGTCGATCTGGTGCCATAAGTTTATGAAAACATTTGTTTGGTCCAGACGATGCTTGAAATGAATAGTTGGATGGGATAATATAACCCTTCGCAAATGTTGGTTCATTGTGTGTGAATGGGAAATCTCCTTGAGCCTTTCGCTCATTAATGACAATCTCTATGGGTGTTGCATGATGAGTTGTTAGCAGTAAAGATTAGTTATTGCATACTTAGAAGTGCGAAGGTGGTCAGTACGACGAAGAGCAATTAAGGATTGGAAGTTTTGGGAACGCGCCAACCTGACGACGTGCGAAGGACATTCCATGATGTTTGAAATTAACACTCGGAAGGGATAATATAACCGTCCGCAAATCTTGGTTTAATGTGTATTAATGGGAGATCTCCTCGAGCCTTTCGCTCATTAATGACAATTTTTACGGTTCCTGCATGATGAGTTGTTAGCAGTAAATCTTACTAATTGCATATTTAGAAATAAGACCTTATATATATATATATATATATATATATATATATATATAAGTATGAAAAGCAGTCGAACATGCTTCAAAGTAGGGTTGCAAGGGATACTGAGGATAGGTGAGCGCCCGACGGTCAAATTATATGTCTTTATAATATATATATAATGTTTTATAAAAAAAAAATATTATAAACAAGTGCGAAGGTGACGAGGAGGGGGAAGAGAAAGTAAGGAATGGCCAAGTATGAAAAGCGGTCGGATGGGTTTCAAAATAGGGTTACAGGGGATACTCATGAGAGGTGAGTGCCCGACGGTCAAATTGTATGTCTCAGAAATTTTGACTGCAAAACGTGTAAAACGGAAGAGGGCATGATGGGGCCCAGTGGCTAGTTTCTATATTTGTAGAATTTTGGGTGATGTTTGCAGATCGCAGAACAATGGAAGGAAAATCTTGAGCCTTCCTATCAGGGAACCCGCAATTTAAAAAAGTAGCTAAGTATGGAATAGGGAAACGATCGGTTGGGCTCATTTTCGGAATTAAAGATTGGAGTTTTCGTGAACGCACCAACCCGACGACACGCAAATGGCATTCTAAGATGTTTGAAATTAACACTTAGAAGGGATAATATAAGCCTCCACAAATCTTGGTTTAATGCGTATTAATGGGAGATCTCCTCGAGCCTTTCACTCATCAATGACCATTTTTATGGTTCCTGAATGATGATTTGTTAGCATTAAATCTTAATAATTGCATATTTAGAAATAAGACCTTATATATATATAAGTATGAAAATCGTTCGGACGAGCTTGAAAGTAGGGTTGCAAGGGATACTGAGGAGAGGTGAGCGCCCAACAGTCAAATTATATGTCTATAGTTCCTACATGATGAGTTGTTAGCACTAAAGCTTACTAATTGCATATTTAGAAATAAGACTCTTTTATATATATATATATATATATATATATATATATATATATATATATATATATATA
>SNQJ01S0028910.1:10425-23769 GCA_010110895.2 Picea sitchensis
TGCTCAGAAGGAGAGAATTATATCGGTAATTGAAAATGTGTATTTTTTCGCCATACATGATTTACCTTTAGAAGTGTATAAGTCAATATGTGACTTGAATAGGTATAAAAACACTCCTCACATGCCTCTAACAGATGAATATTCAGCATATACAAATACAACAGCTGGAAAAGAGTTTCTACAAGATGCTAAGGAGGTATATTGGAAAAAGTTAAAAGATGATAATTTCAATAGCCCATTTTACTCAATTTCAGTTGATGAAAGTACTGATCGGACTATGGTGCAACATTTAATCATTTATATTACATATTTAACAAACGAAGGAAGAGGCCAATGTGTTACAAAATTCATATGCTTACTTCAAATTAGGGATGGAACATCACAATCTATGTATGACACTGCGACATCTCTTTTAGTAGAAATGGATCTATCCTTGATAAAGTTGGTTGGATTTGGATCTGATGGAGCTTCATCCATGAGGGGAATTCATGAAGGTTTATCTACTAAGCTTCGTCGGCATGCTCCTCATTTATTAGATATACACTGCATAGCTCATTGGGAAGCATTAACAGCAAATGATGCTTCATCTTATTTTGCAGAGTTGCAAGCTATTGATAAGTTTGCAAACAAGGTTTATTCATGGCTAGGGAAATCTACTAAAAGACATGGAGAATTGAAAGAGTTAATGGACTCATTTCAAATCACAAGGCTAGAAGTGTTACAAATTCATCACATTAGATGGCTTTCTAGAGGCAAAGTCATGGAAAGACTTGTTCAACTCATGCCAACTTTGTTAAAAGATTGGCAGTTAGGGGAGAAAAAAATGTATGACCTAGCCACAATATTTCAAGTTCAATTTTGCATCCATTTACTTGTAGATGTGTTTATTGAGTTGAATAAGCTGAATCAAAAGTTCCAATAAGATCATGTTGACATTACATCTATTGGAACTACTTTGGATATCACTATTATCTTTCTTCATAAGCGATTTCTAAGAGGCATATTTGGGGTTGGTGCAATGAACATATCATCTTTTTTAAGTAAAACACAGCAAGGAACTCTTGAGTTTGCAGATTGCACAGGTATGGTACATGTACATGCATTGAGATTTGAGAGTTTGCAGATTGCACAGGTATGGTACATGTACATGCATTGAGATTTGAGAGTTTTCCAAAGTCAAAAAGACCGGGGACACTAGATGATTGCATTATGTTGGGAAAAAGTTTTGTAATGAAAGTGATTGACTCTCTAAATGCAAGGTTCACAGATTTTCCTATATTTAATGTTGCTAAGTTGTTTAATCCTCATAATTATTATGAGGATATGGATGATAGAGACTCTCAAACAAGAATATGGCTAACATGTTTATGTGAGAAATTTAGTGTTGGGGAATCACCTATTGTGGAAAGTGCTAGATGTTTGGGTGAAATGGACGAATTTGTTTGTACTATGTATAGATCATACCCTAAAAAGCATGTGTTTGGAGCATGGGATCTATGTGGAGGTGAACCTGAATGGTTTGAGGGATTTCCATGTTTGATACAACTATGGCAAGCTATTCTTGTTTTCCAGCTAGCACAGCAGTATGTGAAAGAGGCTTCTCCAAATTAAATTGGATAAAAAATGATGATAGATCAAGAATTTCCTTAGAAGCATTGGATATATTAATGTTTCTATCTCTCATTGCACCTCATGCTCTAAACGAGGTAGATTGGAACACTATTTATGAAGAATGGAAACAGATGAAAGCTCGAAAGCCTCTTCCACTAGGAAAATAGATTCATATCTATAATGATCAAGGATCTGGTAATTTTGAAGAATGTGAATGTAAGTTTCAATATTTATTATTAGCATTGGCTTACCTTACATAACACTTGGTGAAACCAATCCTCATTTATTTGAAGTTTTTTGTTGTAATTTCTTTCAGTAATAGAGTACTCTGATATTATGTTGGAGACTGTACTTGTTGTCCTGAATTTCCAAATTGCAGATTTATGTAGAATAATTCCTAGTTATCTGTTGTTTGAATCACTTCACATAATGCAATGTTTGTACTCCTGAATTTACCGAATATTTTCTTAGTAGATACATATATGAAGTTTTGACAAAGGTTTCTAGACTTCAGTTTGTGACTGTAGGTTGTAATTCTTTGAGTGCAGTTCTAAACTATAAATTAACAAATTAACAAACATCCTTAATGTGTCTTTGCAGATGGACATTTTCAAAAGACATGCTCAACCATTTCATCCCTATCATAAAGCATGTAGAGATCTGGTAGTTTTGAAGAATGTGAATGTAAGTTTCAATCATTATTTTTAGCAGTGGATTACCTTACAAAACACTTGGTAGAACCACTCATTTATTTGATTTTTTTTGTTGTAATTTCTTTCAGTAATAGAGTACTGTGATAATTTGTTGGAGATTGTGCTTGTTGTCCTGAATTTCCAGACCATAGATTTATGTAGAATAATTCCTAGTTATTTTTTGTTTGAATTAGTTCATAGAATGCAATCTTTGTACTATTGAATTTACTGAATATTGTTTTAGTAGATGAAGATTTAAAGTGTTGACAAAGGTTTCTAGAATACAGTTTGTGGCTGTAGGTTGTAATTCTTTGAGTGCATATCTAAACCGTGAATTAACATGATCTAGTAATCTAGTCTATTTTGTGATTGATTACCCTTATGATCATTGTTAACATCATATCAATGGTTATACTAGTATCAATAAACAAGATGTATTACTCTGAATATTGCACTAGATATTTCTTTTGTAATGATCTTTTCTCAAACATATTGAATTTAATCATTGCAGGATATTGTGCAAGGCTAAGTTGCAAGGAGCAAGTGGCCGTTAATTTCCAAAAGGAACAACTTTTTGGGGTTTGTCGTTAACTTCCAAATTTCTTTTGGACATATGTATTACATAGTAGCCTTTTTGGGGTGGCAGTTAATTTCCAAAGTTTTTTTGACGAATGTATTACATAATAACCTTTTCGGGGTTATGTTGGTTTAAGGACATGAGTTGGGGATAGATGAAATATGATGGATAAAAACACTCAAGTATAACTTTGTTTTGGAGACAAATTGTATTATTTTAGTTTTAAAAGAATTAATACAATTTACAAATTTTGTTTCTCTATGAATTTACATTTTCAAATTTGACTAAACATCTATTTGAAGTTGCTATAATTGTAATATTTTCCTGCTAGTTAGCCATTTAGCTTGTACTAATTATTTTATTAGAAATAAATTTGATTAAAAATGTAATATTTTATTTAACACGTTTTTTTATGAATTGTGAACTTAATTTATTATTGTCAATTGAAATGCAATTTTTTCTGGAAACTTTTCATTCTAGAAGGGTTGCATGATTATATACCCTTCTCATAGAAATTAGAACCTGCCCTTCAAATTTGATCACTGGTCTCCCTGCCTGAGAATTTCGTAGTGTTGCAGTTCTGCTGACCGCATCTTACGTGTCTCCCGAGTCCCATTGACCACATTATGCATATCTCTTGACCGACGACCCATCATGCATGGTAGTTGCATAGGAAAGTTTCTTTATTTTTCCTTCATGCTTCATGCATTGGACATGGATGGTTTCCCATTCTTCATGATTCATGCATTGGACATGGATGGATATAAATAAATGTTGTGACAGCTTTTGTCCCATTCTTCATGCATTGGACATGGATGGATATAAATAAATGTTGTGACATTTGAAATAAAGATTTGAAATAATTTTATGTCAAAGACATTTTTAAGGGTATGTCTCTCCACACTATAATGTGTCAACCATAATATGCATGCTCTTATTCTCCTATATATTAATGTTTTTCTATTTGATTTTGTTTACATTTCTTATCTAATTTTCCTATTGTCTTTAAAATATAACTCACAAAGGTAAGCAAATCCAATTTCACTACACCCTTCAAAATTGCAATGCTTTCAAACTTGGTTATAAATAATGGATTGTAATGAATGAAGGACATACTCAGGTACAATAAATTGAGAGCATACTTTGGTAGGAGATTAGCCTCTACTTAATTCATTGATCACGTTGTCGATTTGCTTCAAGATGCCATGGACAACACAAGTTACACTTCAAATTAGAAACTACTTTGATGGATTTGAATGAGAGGTTTCTTCAAGATGCAATTGATATGTTCATGTCTCAGGAGGATGATGATGGGTTTCATCTCTATCCTCCTCCCCTGAGTATAATTACAAACCTTCTATTAAGTGCTCACTTGTGTATTCAATTAACCCCTTGCATGTCCATCCATTGACTTGTAGTATCCCTAGGGAGGTAATATGGGGTACCTAGGGAGGTACCCAATGGAAATGTAGTTATGTCTTATTAGTGGAAGTCATTTAATATATGAGAATGTGGTCATTCAATGTAAGGTGGACTAGGCCCACTATGGTAGTTGGATGTAATAAATATGAGAAGGCTCTCTAGAAGGTTCCTAGGAGATAGAGAGAGCTATATAAAGACGTATAAGCAATGTAATGAAACATAGTGAATAATATTGTGAATGTATCAAGCATTGCTTGAGGAGTGTTATCCTTCCTTAAGGATTAATATGTGGTGTTACCCTAGCTCAAGGGTTTTCTATATTCTTGTGTTCATATTATGGTGAATGGTTTATGGTTTATTCTTGTTCTAATTGGAGTATATTTTCAAATCTGGTATAGGTTCTTTACAATTGGTATCAGAGCACTTTCCTTGGCAGACATTGTGGGATTTTTTTTTTATTTTTGCAGATTTTTTTTTTCGGAGAAGAAAAAAGAGGGCTGCGACATTCCAGAAAATTTCGGTATATTTCTGTGTAGAATTTACATAAATAGGTTGTCGATATGATTTCCTCTTAGAAAAAAAATCAATTAAAAAAAAAAAAAAATCGTCCAAAATGGAGTCCGAGAAGTCAAGATATTGAAGTTTTAAAATCTGCAATTTTCAGGGTTTTTTCTGCGGACGATGTCGCGATTGTTTTCTATTTCTGTAGCAGTTGTAGGCCGAATTTGCTAAAACAAATTACTGATATGAGTTCCTCTCACAATTTCACCCAATTTAAAAAAAACAACTCAGCTGAAACGGAGTCCGGGAAGTGAAGTTATGAACATTTTAAATTCTGTAGTTTTTCAGGGTTTTTTTCAGAAAAAAACCGCGATTTTTTGCAGTAAGTTATTTTTAACTTTAGTTTTTGTTGAAGATTTATTCCAAGCATGCTATTTTTTACTGGAAGAGATTATGGCCCTAGTATTGAAGAATTTATACAATCTCACAAGTCATTATGGAAAGGGAAGTGGACATCTTTTGTAGATTGGGGTTTCCAAGGTGATGCTCTCATATGGTGGAAATTATTTGACCATTCTGAATGGATGTCATTTTCTAAGGAAGCAGATGAAAAAATACTTTTAGACAAGTGGTCTCATACAAAGAGTAAGGATACAAACATCACCAAGAGTTTATTTTCATGTGGAAAATTTATATTATCGGTTCATGGTTGTATTCATAAGGAGAAGGTTATTGTTTCTATTAACCCTAGTTACATGCATAATTTTATCAATATTCAGTTGGTTAATAGATTGAAAATTCCTGCAAAGAATATCCAAAGCACACGGGTTTAGGGTGAAAATGTTAAAAATTTTAAATATTTGAAGCTCAGTATGGATAAATATGTGTTGCATTCAGATTTTTAGGCTATGGATATGGATGAAGTGGATATTGTTTTGGGATATACTTGGATAGAATCAGAGGGTACCATTAATATTAATGTGAAAAAGAAGTTTTTGAAGTTGTGGTACAAGAAAAATAAAATTACATTGCAGGATGTGTCTCTTAGTAAGAAAGAGAGACCCATGAAGCTAGAAAAGAAGTTATTGTCAAGTTTGAAGTTGAATCAGAGGCAGAGTCTACAGAAGGAAATGAAGAAAAACTACAAGAAGGACACAGTCAAGAAGATAAGGAGGTGATTGACTCAAAGGCACATAGTGTTGCATATTTGAAGGAAAAAGAACAGATTCCTACAGTTGTTGTATATCGCCATCCACATCATATAGAGAAACAACAGTCATCAAGGCAAGGGCGTGTGCATCAACACATTTATGCACCAGCAGGGAACCAAAAAGGAAACCGATCAAGAGGTGCATGGAGTCCTATTAGCACTACGGGAAGAACTCAAGATATAGAAACAATCCCATGGACACCCCGACATGATGCAGAGCAAGATTAGGGTGGAAAGGCAGCAGATAGACATCATGTTCGACTTCCTTGGGATGTATGGATGGTCGTACTTGGTACCAGTGGGCTACATTTCTTAGCCGGTCATATTGTAGGGTTTATTCTCATGTTTTGAGGACGAAACATGTGAAGGGGGGTGGAATGTAGTCTACCTAGGGAGGTAATATGGGGTACCTAGGGAGGTACCCAATGGGAATGTAGTTATGTCTTATTAGTGGAAGTCATTTAATATATGAGAGTGTGGTCATTCAATGCAAGGTGGACTAGGTCCACTATATTAATAAAGACCCACTATGGTAGTTGGATGTAAGAAATGTGAGAAGGCTCTCTAGAAGGTTCCTAGGAGATAGAGAGAGCTATATAAAAAAGTATAAGCAATGTAATGAAACATAGTGAAGAATATTGTGACTGTATCAGGCATTTCTTGAGGAGTGTTATCCTTCCTTAAGGATTAATATATGGTTTTACCCTACCTCAAGGGTTTTCTATATTCTTGTGTTTATGTTATGGTGAATGGTTTATGGTTTAGTCTTCTTCTTATTGGAGTATATTTGCAAATCTGGTATAGGTTCTTTACACGACTTGTCATCTCCTTCAATGCCATCGATGTTTTGCTACTCTTCTGCTAATTTATATCTACTTGTTGTGATTCAACCATGTACTGATCTTTTTCCAAGGCCCCTAACAATGAACTATTTTCCTCTATAATCCTACAATGGTTATCAATTGTGATTCCATTGCCACAAACAAAAAACTCATGAATCATGTTGTATCCTGCCATTGTGTAGGCATCCATTTATTCTAGGGAAGCAATAATGGAATCAATAAATGCAATCTCAATGTTTCCTTCACCATCCATTGTAGGCACTAAAGACTTGGAAGATCACATGACTTTAGCCACATTTTCCAATCATCCACCCTATCTCTTCTTGTACACTCTTTTATCACAATAGATTTGTTAGCGTCTCCAATGTTTCCCTATCGAAATTAATTGTCAAAGTATTAATTCTAGCAGTCAAGATATCCAAAAGATGGGACTTTATGTCATCTCCCTTGCTTAATTATATGTCTATGGAATTGGCCCTCTAAGAGATTTCAAGCATAATGTATACAAAATAATTCTCATTTTCCCCACTCATTTTACTTCCTCCTTTCAATTTGTTCATTTATATTATCCTCCCACAATGCATCAAATTATTTGTACACTTTCTTGATGTGTCCTCCAATGTCCTACAAATCCAACTACCCTACAGAAGGAATGAAATATTTGATATCAAAAGCATTGGATATAACATACAAATGATGCATACGTTTCCCCAATCCTTTAATGCCCACCAACTTACCCAACGAGGAATAGAGAAGACAACAAAGCAAAGTAGAATGAGGAGTTAGGCTCGGTGGTTGCACCAATAATTACCTATATTCATGCACGTGTTGACCCGTCAACCCCAGATCTTTGTTGCCATTTATGACCCAAGCCAAGCCAAGCCAATATATATGTCTCTAATATTAATTGATCTTGTGTTGTCATAGGTGAGTTTTTTTTTTATTGGAGACTCATACCTCAGAGCTACATGGGCAATGTTGTCCATATTGACAACATATCATATGTTTAATGATTTTTGTAATTGAATGAAAAAGAGTCCTTCATATGTTTTAGCAGGGTTAAACAACAATTTGAAAAATAACAAGAAGAAGACTGGTAACTTATCCCATGGGGGTTTGACCTTGTTGACCAATATATTATCATGTTCATTCATAAAGGGGGTTTTAAAATTGTGAAAAATAGAGTCAATATATTCTAGGTATTGGGGGGAGGGGGGTTATGCGATCTACAAGAGGGTTTATAGGTATTGGGGGGTATAAAAAGAGTTATCTGGTAAAAATAGGGGATATCTAGTAAAAATATGTTTTTTTATTGGAAATATGTAATGGGAGGGAGGTTCATCGATAATATTTTGGGAGGTATTTATGAATATCTACTAAAATTAGAGGTATTATTTAATATTCCATGAGCACACGTGCTATGTCACAGATTCACTAAGTTGAGACCACATGAATTAACCTAACTAAACTTGTCATTTTGAGACACCTGGCACTAACACCCTAGGTAGTATCTAGTCACATGGCAGAGGAAGGTAGTGAGAGTTGGAGTTGTCAACAAATATTAAAAGTCTAGACACATTTTAAAACCTGTAAACATCACATGGAGTAATAAAGGAAAGAATGACCAATATACATTTCTTTGGAAACATTGATAGATTATCTTTGTGCTCAAGATGTTGTCATAGCAGTGAAACTCATCTGTTAAAATAATCCATGCGCATAGGATTATTGCATGGTGGGAAATGGTGTGTTCCCCATGGCATATACCACCAGTGACAACCCCAATCCCCCAAGCCCATTCCCTTTTTTGAGTGAGTGACATTCACTAAGTGACATGTTTCATAGTTTGCTCGCACTACAAAATGTCTTCTCTGGCATATACTTGTCACCTTTCGCACTACGAAATTAACACATTGTACAATCATGTGTCAAAACACTTAGACTATACAAGGAGGTGGGTGGGATTGAATATTAAAATTTATAAAATTTTGGAGAAGTATACAAAATGCATTCACTTTATCAATAACCTCAAGAAAGAAAATCAACACGTCAACAACAATGGTGGATGAAGATCAAAAGGATTCAATATTTGTGGAGGGGTTTTCATGTAAAAAAACAAGACACTATGTCTGTGTCAACTTCAAAGTCTCAAATACTCAATTCCTACAAGGATGTTGATCCAAGGATCACAAGATGAAGACGACAAATATGCTATTGTAACTGAAAGTAGTAGTACCCACATAGTTGTATGGGCCTAGAAAGGCCACCTTTGTGTCCATATTTTCCAGGATGGGGATTGAGCTTGAGACTTATTGTATAACAACACAAAGGCTAAACCATCTCCCCCAACAAGAAATCACATTCCTAAATTGTTCCAAAAAATTATTAACTTTGTCAAAGGTCATAATTATGGGAGAACTCCTAAGGAAACTAATTCTTTAGTTGATATGGGTAAAATCAAGAGAAACAACTCAAGTAAGCATTTATGATTTGTTATCTAAACTTGATATTCTTTGTTGGACCACTTGCGTGCCGCTTTCTTTGATCCATAGATGAAAATGAAGAATTATCAGCAACTAATCAAGCCAATGTAAGCATGTTCAATAGTTCCATGAACAAATAATAGAGAACTAACTTGTCAATATCAAATAACAATATTTTTGAAGACCTCTATCTATTTGGAAATCAATAATATTCCATTGGCCATTAATTCCTAGATAGAAGTATGATCTAAAAATCAACATTATTAAAATCCAATAGAATAGGGGTAGGCTTATCTAGTATTTGACATTTCATATGTTATTTTCTTTAAAACTAAAACTTAAAAAATTGTTTTAAGTCTCACTTCTTTTCCTTGCACATAACATTGATTAAACATACAATTTGTTTATATTGAGAAGAATTAGGGACACAATTGATATTTATACAACATAAGATAATTATAATATGGTTAACGATGGGGACATTAGGCTATTAGAGTGTGTTGGAAACCTAATCTTCTTAGGGTTACGATATTCATTACTTGATGGAATGTGAGAGGTCAAGTGATAGTGTAACGATAATTAGGAGTCCTATTTTCGTGTTTCTAACAATGGTATCAAAGCACCTTGGTACTTAGGGCCTAATTCACTATGGTAGTTGTCCATAGCATCTGAGTGTGTTCATAAATACCTCATTCTCTTGCAAAAAATGCCTCTGTCTGCCTGTCAGTTTGAGCCCCTCTATCTACAAGTTTGTCCATGTGTCTTCGTGGGTGATTCCTCTCCCATTTCATGTAGAAATAACCCTTCTACCTTCTCTAGTATATTCTCTATGCAAAACGATTCTTGGGTCTATTTGCAGGTGGATTTGCATCCTCCTCGGTCCACATGAAATTTCTCTTAGAGTGTTAGGTTTTATGATTAGGGTTTTCTTTCTATAACATTCTCTCATTCATATCTCCTTTTGAAATTTTGGTTATAGATGGAAAAATATGATTGCTAAGATTCTTTTGATGTGCATGGAGAGAGTCCCTTCGATTCTGCAGAAAATTACCCAGAGTAACTCCGAGATAGTTCTCCACATGATTAGGGATTTTTCTTCACTCAACCTAAGTCGAACAACTCGCCAGAGGTTTATGCAGAGACTAAAAATGTGAGTAAAGCTGGTACTGCACACCATCAAGAAGGATTTCCAGCCTTTAACCTTCAACATTGAATCCCGCTAAAAACCCTAACAAAGATCCATTTTTCTCGTTCTAACACTGAGAACACTTCCCCTTCATTTTAGTTGTTGGGAACTATGTCAATGTGAACTACATCGATACATGTTCATACTGTGGAAAACAACCATGAAATATAACCCCTATGACGTGCATAAAGTTGTAGAAAGTTGTAGATTCACCCCCTTTCTCCACATTTACCTAGCACGGAGACATGTGAAGACATAAAATGTTAAGAGTGCCCATTGTGTAAGATCAGGTTGTTGGTTTGATTTTGATGGACCATTTCCTTTTGATAAGTCTAGTGTGGTGAGAATGGAAGAAACAATTTAATACACGTTGTGGATATAAAGGATGTTGCATAACTAGAGGCATATATACACACGATATATGAAAGTTTATGCAACATCAATGGTAGGCATAACCTTAATTCCTGTATTCTAGGGTTTGGATGAGAACAAAGTAGCTTCCAACCATAACTGTGCCACAATTAACCTCAGCGAAAGGATTCTCAGTTGGGCGGAGTGCTACATCTATTGGGAGGTGATACTCAACCATGTCTTTTCTTCCCTGTAACAAATCTAGTATCATACATTGACATGCATGGTGTAACATCGCCACCTCGTCCATTAATATACAGAGTAATATCCTTTGATGAATCAACTCTATCATGGAGATCTATAAGGTACTATTGGAATCCCATCACATGAGACCGACAAGCTCCTTTTGTGCCAAGCCTAGATATGAGACTCTACTAATCTTTCTCATGAAGTGCAATTGACAAATCAGATATTTCATTATGGAAAATACCTTGAAGAAACCAAGGACATAGCCCAACATAAGTGTTTATCAAACTCTTGATGGGAGTAGTTACTGAAACATGCCTATCTTGAGCTGTCAATATTGGTAAAGAAGGTTTACTACTGATTTGGAGGACGAAGCCAACAAGGATAATACCCTAACAATATGAGGGAAAAAAAATTGCACGTGAAGTATGGATAACGCCCATTGAGAAGATTTCATACTGTTGGCTGTCCCACATTCATTGGCATTCACTTGGTAGGATTGTGTTTTGGTGGCTTGGAGACTATGGTGACAACTGTGGGATTTTTTTGTTCAATATCGATATCTTGATTATCTATATGAATCTATATGAACAGTTACCTTGGAGATCATCAAGGTAACTAATTCCAAGTTACCTTGATGATCTATATGAACAATCAATACATAAGCAACTTAACAAGACAACTTCATATTCAAGTACATATGCATATCAACTTTCTCTTTCCAAGTCAATCATCATACCTTGGAAAGAAATCAGGAACAACAAGCACAAAACCAATATCAGATATGAAAAGGAAGTGACCTTTCATAATCCTAGTTATACCAAATTGATCTAGTTTCATAGTGTTGGATTACGTCAAGAAAGTTCACATTCACCTGCTCCAATTCAAGAGTCAATTCATAAATGCCAATATTATCAGTGAGTTGGCCACATGGAAGATTGGTGTTTTGATCGTCATCCTTTTGAGCATTGTGGAAATCACAATCATCATTCAAACAGATGTTCCAAATACCAGAAATCTGCAAGAAGAAGTCTGAAAAGAGGACTTATTATTTATCTTCCATGGATGGGAGGAAGATTCCATTACTAGTTAATGGGTCTATCCTTCGACCCTACATCAAAAAAACCTAACTTCTTCAGGTCATGGGCCCTAGGTAAGTAGGTAGGTCATTTTCTCTCTTGCATATGCATTTATGCGTTCATGGTAGTTTAGTTTCATTTACTTAGATTTGCATACCACATCTCATTTACATATTTCTTTATCGCATTGTTGCATAGTTGTCATGATACATTTGCTTGAAATCATATCACATGCTAGTTAAAAAAATTTGAAAAAATGCAAAATTTTATTTTTTAAGTAGTTGAAATTAAAAAAATAAATTGATTTCTTATATGAATAAAGGAGTGAGAGCACCACCTTTTTATACCCCAACATGTCTTTTTTAAGTGTGTATAGGCACATGTTTTACTAGGAGATGTTGAGGTTCTCATGCACTCTACGATGAGCACATGTCCCCAAGTAGGAGCCAAGTGTTCCCCCAGAGCCTAGGGGTAACTAAGGAGATGATGTGTAATATACCAGATATAAAATGTATGCAGAAAAGAAATAAAATGCTAGTAATGGTAGAATAACAACAATATAACCAGAACATTCACCACAATAACATTGAAATGATATAAGAATAACAACATAAATAGCACTTTGAATCTAAAAGCAATGTTCACGAGCCTCTTCGAGGGGGCAACCTCCAGTTGAGTAGAGATCTATTATAATAATATCCAAGGTAGGGTTCTCATACCCTTGACTCCTATTTATACTAAAAAGAAGCATCTAGAGGAAGATCCTTCTAGAAGCGAAAGCTTCTATTAGGTCTTCTTACATCTGCCTTATTCTATTTTATTAAAAGGCCTTATTAATATTGACCTTTATTACATCCGAATATATTTTTCTACCTAAGTGTGGGTTAGGACCCTAACATGTCTGCCCCCTTAAAAAAATCCTTGTCCTCAAGGCTTGAGATGAGGAAATTGTTGCAGAATGGTAGCTGGTTCCCAAGTGGTGTCTGCTGGATTTGTATCTTTCCACTGGACTAACACTTCCTTGATGGTTCTATGACGTAGGCGACACTTGCGCTGGTCCAAAATTGCTTCTGGTTGTAGCCAAATGGATCCTTCTTCAGCTAACTCTGGAAGGTTGGTTTGAATTTGGCACTTAGCTCCAATC
>SNQJ01S0028911.1:52333-94619 GCA_010110895.2 Picea sitchensis
AAACCAAACAATACAAAAATTCCTCTACCAAGTATGTGCCTCTCTCTCTCTTCCTTCTTCTCAAATTGTAGCTCCAAACTTGTGCTCTGATGAACAAGTGAGTGAGTGAACAATGAGGCGCTAGCCTCTCTTATTTATACAATGTGGCAGGTGCTGAACTGGGGTGTCTTTTCACTGGCAGGGTCGACTTCTCATTCGGGGTGGTTATAACCACTTTAATATATTATGGGTGGTTATAACCACTTTAATATATTTTGGGGCTAAATTTTCATTTAGCCCATTACAATTAGGGTTTGACCAATCCGCAAAAGGGGATTTGGTCATTTACAATACCCGACATGATCAATCCACAAAAGGGGATTGATCTAATGAATAATACATCAATAATAAATAGAATACTCTTTGCATTTACATTATTTCAACACTCCCCTTAACAAGAAGGGTATTCTACAACAACACCAGGCAAGAGAGAGGACAACATCATCAACAACATCTTGGAACACTGATTGGTGTATATATAAATCATTGGAAGTTTTTCTCGTCATCATCGTTCACAACATGGAGATGGAGTAGCATCAACATGAGGCTAAGGTAACATCATCATCATCTTTAGCATGAGGCTAAAGTAACATCATCATCTTCTTTAGCATGAGGCTAAAGTAACATCATCATCTTCTTTATCATGAGGCTAAAGTAATATCATCAGTATCTTTATCATGAGGCTAAAGTAACATCATCATCATCTTCAACAAGAAGCTAAAGTGGCATCATCATCATCATCATCTTCAAAAAGAAGTTGAAGTGGCATCATCATCATCATCTTCAACAAGAATCTGAAGTGGCATCATCATCATCATCTGCATCAACATGGATTAGTATAACACTAATACATCATCATCATCAATAACAACACAAGACTGATACAAAATCAACAACATAAATATCACAGCACAAAGGTTGGAGCATCATCAACATAAACACTAGGCTGAGAGTATTCAACATGAAGCTGGCTACACAACATCATCAACACGAAGCTGGAATCACAGTACGAGACTAGAAACACAACATCATTAGTATGAGTCTGGAATCATAGCACGAGGCTGGAAACACATCATCACAGCACGAGGCTGGCAAAACATCATCATAGCGCGAGGCTGGAAAAACATCATCACAACACGAGGCTAACACATCATCACAACAATTAACCTGGCACATCAACACAACAATTAACCTGGCACGTCATCACAACAATTAAGTTGGCATCACAGCACAAGGATGGAAACACATCATCATCACTACTCCCCCTTTCGATGAAGGTCATTTCAGATTGCACCAAGCTTATCTCGAAAGTGCTCAAAATTTACACGAGATAGAGGATTGGTCAATACATCTGCAATCCTGTTCAATTGTGCCACATATTGGAGTTTTATAGCTCCTCTATACATCATATCACGAGTGAAGTGATACCGGATCTCTATGTGCTTCAGCTCATCATGGAACACATGGTTCTCCATCATCTTTATACAACTTGTTTAACACATAGAATCACAGTGGCTTCCATCTCCAGATCAAGTAGATCTGTCAACAACATCTGAAGCCATATGGATTCACAACTGGAAGAACATCCAACAATGTATTATGCTTATGTTGTGCTGAGAGCAATACTTGATTGCTTCCTACTTTGCCATGAAGTCATGGCTGACCTCAGACTAAAACAACATCTTGGAGTGCTCTTTCTATCATAAACACTTCCAGCTCAATCTAAATATGTGTAACCACTCAGTCTGAAGTCATGATCTCTAGTATAATAGAGACAAAAATCCAACGTACCCTTAAGGTATCTCATCATATGTTTTGCAGCAACAATGTGAACACGTCTCAGTTCTACCAAATACTGACTCAAGGAAAAACATATGTCTAGCATGGTATTTGTTAGATACATCATTGAACCAATAATTTTTCTGTATAGAGTAGCATCAAATAATTTTGACGAGGTATCTACCAGGAGCTTTAACTTCATTTCCATGGGTGTGTTCATGGATTTTCATTTCAACATGTCAAACCTCTTCATTTTAATTGCATACTTCCCTTGGTTAAGGAATATGTTCTCTGTGCTCTTCCAAAGTTCAAGACCTAAGAGATAATGCATTTAGGTCTTCCATAAAACTATGTAGCGAGCTTATTCTGCAATATATGATGAGATTTTATTCATCTTATCAAGAACACATCATCTACATATAGTAGTAACATCACTGGCTCATCATTCATAACCTTGAGATATAGGTTAGAATCAACTTTACTCTTGCTAAGGCCCAAGCTCATCCGGAAACTACCAATTCTTTCATACCAAGATCTAGGAGCTTTCTTTAACACGTATAGAGTTTCCTACAACTGGAGGACATGAGTCTTTATATATTCAATATTCAAATCAATTTTTCTCATTACATTGTACCAATTTGGTACACTTGCTTAGCTACAACTCAATCTGCACAATCATGTGCTAGTGTTCTTTGCAAATCACTATCTGTCTCATTGCTTGAGAGTATGTCCTCTCCTCTTTTTGCAATTGTTCCTTTTGGAACTGGGAATCTACACCTGCACCTNCCATTACTTTATCATTTAAATATTCCTCCTTGACTTTGTCACCTCACTTTATCATTTAAATAATCTTCTTTGATTTTGTCACTTCACTTTATTATTTAAATAATCCATCTTGACTTTGTCACTTTACTTTATCATTTAAATAAAAATTTCTTCTTTGCAAGCTCTTTGACTTCTTTGAACTTTTGGGGATTCAAGCCAACATATGAGGGTCCTCCAACCTAAGGCCATAACTCTCAAACCGTGATGCGTTATGTGACGTTCCACATACCACCAGAAATGGCATGACATGTACTATCCATATAGAATAGTATTAACTTCAAATATATTAAAAATCATACCATTATACATGAAACAACCTTGGGTCCATTACCCAAACCTTTTTTCTACCTAAATTCGCTACCGAACTTTCTTCAAGGGTTGACATCAATGACAACCAACCTTAATCAACACCCTCTTTTGTCTTGTCCTCGCGGGACTAAGACCATTTTCTAGTGGGGCCTTGCATGATGAGCCCTAGACAAACTGTGAGGGTGCCTTGTGAGACACCCTAAACCTAACCTGTGAGGGCCAACCAAATTAATCTTTTTACAAAAAACCCTAACTCTCCTCTGTAATCTCAAAACTCCAACACTTCTCACTCTTTGTTGCCTTTGATTTCCCCATCACAAAATTTTCAATAGATCACTTGCTCACTTAGATATATTCAATAGAATGTATGAGTGAATGTACTTATGAGTGACTTCTTGAGGTGTATATATTATTTTTCTAAGTAACCTATTTTCTTAACTTTAGGGATTCTTTAATTTTCTTGTTACAACCACTTTACCCTTTCATTAATGACATGTAACGATCTAGGGGCTTCTTGACCATTATTTTGGGCTTCCAACTTCATGATGGAATATCTCCCTAACCGTGAGGAAGCACACGACGTACCACCTATCACCAGAAACAAACTGATGATTACAATCCATGTATGAATGTATTACCTACATTTACACTGTCCTTCATGTCCTTATTCCTCGATGAACTTTAGGATTCATGAACATACCTATGGGTTTCTTGTAGACTTCTTCAAAGAATATTCCCATGAGGGCCATGCTTATAGATACACCATAAGGGGACCACTTTGGAGACTTCTCCAAATACACCCATCACATCTATTGAAATCAATGAAAACCACTACTTGTTGACATCAATGACAAACAACTGTCCAACAATATTGACCACATCTCTAGATATTATGAACTTCTCCAAGGGTTGACATCAATGAAAACAAACTATCTAACATAAACCTATTTCATCCTCTTCCTTGTCGAATTACCTTTCCAACGATGTATATTTTTCCCAAATCCAACTCTCGGATATCAAGTTATGGCTTCCATAAATTTTACACTCAACAACCATTCATTTAACTCACGGGTTAATCTTAGCCCTTGATATAATTTTCATCCTCCTTCATAATAATTTCGACTTTTATTCATAAAAAAATTATCTCGCATGCATGGGAGTTTTTGGGATTTTATGGTATATAATAAAAATTATGGAATACACTTAATGTGAGTTAAGGAGATACTATGGAAACTTGAGCATGACTCCTTAGATAATTAATGAAACAATCAAAATTTCGGTAGCCCGATCATCATCTAGTCATCACCCCGTAAGCATCTAGTCAACACCTAGAAATCCATAAGTCAATGCACAGTCATATCCCACGTTTTAAAATCTGATAGGGTGCCACATGTCATAGAATAAGTGGTTTCCATGCGTCATCATATAATTGGATGCATAAAACTTAGGAAATAATGGTTATGTAAAGGAAATGGAATGAGATAGGGGGAGGAAGGTCGTGAGGGAGAAGAGGGGGTGCATATCAAAGTGAGAGAATGTGGGGTGAGGGGATGTGATAGAGTAGATCTGCAGGTCTGCATGAAAGACTAAGGAGGATGAAGAAATGGTTAAGTATGGGAGAGGGAGTGAGAGAAGAGAGGAGAGGGGATGGAGTAAGAGAATCCGAAGTGTGGGTAAGGTGTGTGGAGGTAAGGGGGGGATGAAAGGAGTGTAGGTTTTCACTGTAAGAAGTAAATGAGACTAAGGAAAATGGGGGTGAGTGATAGAAGAAAGAAATATAGGTATACATAAACAAGAAATTTAGAAGCGAGACTAAGTATGGAAGAGTGGAACTGATAAAATGAATGGAACGAAGAACTAATAAAACCACACATAGTATTAACTTCTACGAATGGAACCAAGAAAAATAAGTTTGGTTTCAAGAAAATGATCGTGGTTCCAAGTGATATAGGGAAAATCCCCCTATAATGGGTCTAGGTAAAGGCAGAGAGATGACTTACCTTAAAATACTATTCTACCCTTAAGCTACCCCAAAACCATCTAAAAAAAGTGATGAGAGAGAGGAAAGAGGATTAATGAGTGTACCTTTAGTCCTTGTGGTTGGTGTCGGCCTCTTTCGCTTGTTTTCGCCTCCTAGATTACTGGTATCCTCCCAAAGATGACCTACAAAAGATTAGGAATACAATTCAACAACATATGCTATCTCTACTAATCACTTTAAAATTTTAGACATAGATATAAATGCATAAATCAACAAAATCATACAAACATAAGATTTTGGGACAAGGACAAACTCTTTTATTCATTTTTAAGACAAAAAGGATTACAACCTTTGTTGGCAACCTCTCCATGAACTAGGTCTAGGATCCTCTATTGTGGCTCCAAGTGCATCAATCCCACATAATATTCTTGCAACCAACTTATCACCAAAGGAAGGAGGAAGGGTTGCATAAGGAGAAAGGTTGGAGGGGAAGGTTGAGGTTGAGACTCATAATGAGATGCAAAACTTGGGCTAAGAAAGGGAAGGGATTTTGGCCAAGTTTTCTTATTTTCTTGCATTTTTTATAAATGACACCCCAAGACCTATTTTTATATGAGACAAATATGGTTATTCAGATTGGGGACCGGATACAAGGGGTAAAATGGTTAGAAAACCCTCCATAGCCTGTAAACTCCGTCGAATTCTATAGAATTTTATATTTTTTACAACTTTTGGAGGTAAACGCGGACTATATAGCATGAAACATGTGTGTGTACATGGGTTAACTAGCATGCAACACGCATGTGTACAAGGTCTATTAGTTCAATAGAGCACGTACACTCTCCAAAAAATGATTTTTTAAGAGGAAGCCTCAGTAGTATTTTGGAAAACTATGCAAATGGAAAGGCCAGTGTCGTGTATGCACATATAAGGAATTTTTGGACTATAAGACCAAGAATGTAATCATGGGTCTGAGAATATCTTAGTTATGTTTCACATGGAAAAACGGGTTTTTTTGGGTGGTTAGACAAAAACTTGGATATCTTGAGAATACAAACTCGGATTTTGAATATGAAAATTGAGTGACAAAGTTGAGACTAAGGGATACACAATGAAGTGATAATATTTCAAAATTGTATTCTTTTGATATTGAAATTATTTTTTTTGTTATTCGAAGAAGGGGGAATCTAGGTGATCAAAATTTTGATCAACATCTGGCTCCAACTGTGGGACAGTCGTTGGTGTAGAAGTGATTAGACCAAGGTCCTCTGATAGTTTCCAACAAAAGGTACCAAAGTAGTCTAGAGCGATGGAATTTTCATCTTCCCAAGAGGGAATAAGTCTCACTCGAAGCACAACCAAGATGAGAAAGAGAGGGAAGGGTAAAGAGAATACTTATAAAAATATCTAAAGCATCAGGAGTCATATCAGTCTTGCACAAGCTAGATTAAACATATAGCAGATCTGAGTGTTTCCTAACCAAGAATGAAGAAAATAGAGTTGTGAGGATATTCATAAGAAATCTATAACCAATTAAGCGTATCATACATAAATATAACAGACCATTCAATACATTCAGAAGACTAAATAAACAATTTATTTTTAAGAAAATTTGGGTCTCCCACTATATTATCATCTAACATGTTTATTCTCAAAATACAAGATCAGATTGAGTTACAGATACAAATTGGTCATGCCAAAGCTAATATAAAATGCTCTATAATACCGAGATTCAAGGTTACCTCAGCACCTTTCTCTTTCAATTCTACAACACGACATGAATCCATTACATTCTTTGTCTAGGTCTGAACTCAAAATCAAGTACTTTAGCTAAATTGACAATATGGATGATAACAACAATGACTCTAGAAAATACAACAATCCCAACCCAACCCCTTTACAATCATAAGGATCCCCTATATATATATATATAATATGATCTAGGTTTTCTGGTTGAGAGCCTGAGAGTTCTCTCTTCTTCTTGATCTTGTTGCAACTTCTTTCTTCAAAATTGATGTTGCGTTGTCCTTCCAATTTCTTTTGGTTTCTTCCTTTACTCTGTTTTCCATCTACTCAAAAACTTGCGCAACTTATGTTCACCAAAATGAAGCTGCAATATAACTTGTGCAACTTCTATTCATCAAAATGAAGGGCACAACAAGATCCTACCACAATCCTTGACTCGCCCCGAGTAAAGTCTTTGGATTTTCCATGGACTCTGGGTTGGCTTGTTGTTCTTCCTTTCCTTCTTTTTCTAGGTTACTTCCATTTTCGGCTTGGACCATTTCTTCTTTATCTTCTTCAAACGAAGGGCCCAACTCAGGTACTATTTCTAGAGCGCTTTTCCTTACATCTTGGAAGTTTTCCACTTTGTCCTGCCACTTTTTGGCAAGTAGTGAAGCTTCAACAACAAACTGCTGGGTGGATTATGTAATGCATTATTTTGGCTTGGACACAATTAGAGAGTTCCATTCTGAATCAGCTATGGAATCCACTTGATGCATCTGTAGGTAATTTGTCTGGACTATAGGTCAAAACTCTCTTAGTTCTTTTTTAGCCACTATTTGAGATTCAAACATTGCATTCATATCATTGTCCGCTTGCTGGATCTTATCAATTTTTTCTTGTTGTTCTAGTGGATCTAGGGTGTTGGATGCTTCTTTGTTGAGTGATTGGATTTTCAAGCGCATGTATTCCAATTTTTGTTGCACCTCAAAATGATTTCCATCCAGTCACTAACCTCTTTGAAAATGGTTGTGCACTCTACAGTCCTTTTATGCAAGGTTACTCGGGCATTGTTTCCTTCCAAAACCACTTTTTCCAGTTGCTCTTGTAGCTTCCTGGGTTGCAGTTCGACTTCTCGCTTACTATCCCGCAATTGTACTTCAATATCATCCACTTATTTTTCCAGCTTAAACTAGGCTACTTGAATTAATTCGATTTTCTTCGCAAGCTCACTTGTTGCGCTAGATTCTGGTAGTTGAGGCATTGTATTTATAATCGTTGTCCAAGCCTCTGTTAACTTTTCCTTCACCTTCTCGACTTTATGATATTGTTGAATCTTTAAGTATTCCTCTTGTGTTCTTCATGTCTGTGTCAGGAGTCCTTCTTTCTTCCATAATGTAACGACCCTTGATTATTAATTATAATTAATTTATTAATGTAATCCTAAAAGATTAGCTAAACTGTATTTATGTCTTAAAATAACATTTCTAATTGATTCTTATTAAATAGTGTTCATGATGGTTAATGATTGATTAATTATTAATTCATTCATTAATTAATAAAGCATTAAATTAATGGTGAATAACAAAATATACTACTAATTTAAGTTACGTTCCCGAAAATGGAAACATATTAATGAATGGATAAGGTATTTAATAATGGGATAAGGTATTTAATAATGGGATAAGGTATTTAATAATGGAAATGGAAACATTAATGAATGGATAAGGTATTTAATAATGGATAAGATATTAGGTGGGGAAGTTAATGAAGGGAAGGCGTAATGAGGAATAAGGGGGGAAAAGGAGTTTGGAGGGGATCATCTACGAGAGTGGAGAAGGGATTTGGGAGAGCTATGAGTATTGCAGAGAGGGAGGAATTTACGCTGTAATCGGGGGTTGGCCGGAGGTTTTAATGAGGCTGATATCCGCTGATATCCTAGGGCTAGAAGCTAACTAGGCGGCCTACAGGGAGGTTGGTTTTTTGGGTGGTGTCCTAAAGAAGTAAGCTAAGGAAGCAAGCCAAGGATGGAATCAGAGCTAAGGTACTTCTTTAAAATTCATGCATTGTTTGTATAAAAATTTGTTTATTAAATTTATTATCAGGCCATTAGATTGCGAATGTGTTAGATTAAGTAATTTTTAAATTTTTCTGTAGTGTTGTAATTCAATGGTTGCTTAAATTAATCTAGAGCCATTACATTTGGTATCAGAGGCATGGAAAACACCGGAGCCTTAAGTGGGCCACTGCTCCTACCAATTCCCTCTCCGCTTAACCCGCGAACCAAACCAAAAGACTATTAATTGATTGCATAAACAAATTAAAAAATATATATATATATAAAGAAATAAGAATTGAAAATGTTAAGAAAAAAAAAAACAAATTGCCGGCGCAATCACAAATAAACTTAGATTTGACATGAAAAATGCCCAGATATGTTCATATGGTGTTGCAGACTTCTCCTTGTGGAAAAATTCCCGGATTTTTTTACTGGTTCTAAGAGAAATCAAAGTCTGTTCTCCTACCTATAATCACATTATTTATTATGAATTTTTAGTCTGTGGGTATGTTAACGCAGTAGGGTATCTTAAAAGTAAAAATTCAGAGATGACAGATTAGATAAGCCACTGAGCCTGGTGGAAATACAAACATAATGCAAACAGAATAGTTTAAAACCGTGTAGACCCATGACCCACAAACCTGAAATCAAAAACAATAGAGGCCTAAAATAGCATGTGGGGGAATCAAAGTCAAAATCTTGAACTCACTTTGTTGGTGAGCTTGTATTCTTCTTTCAACCATAATCATTGTCTCAAATATTGATCAGCAGCGCAAATCTGACGTAGGGTGGAAAGCACTAAACCTATGGCTAAATCCACCACATCATCGGTCAAAACATCGTGGAGTATTGGTAACCGCTTATTCTCCTCAGACGGCCAAATCCACCTTTTCCAGGCCCATGCTATATGTAGAAACAATCTCCAACTTAGGAATTGAATCAATCAGCTTTGCACTGGCACCTGCAACTGTATTACCCACCACTGTATGTATTGAATCGCTGTGCTCGTGCACAAAAGCCTCTGGGTTCTTGGATTCCCATAATCTATGGACTCTGAACTTGCTTTCCAAGGTCTCTAGTAGATATGGCATCATTGGTCACATCCCAGCTTTAAAAAAAAAGGGCCATGAAAGCATTACAAAAAAGGGGGGGCTACCAGAGCAACCACCACTAACACAAGCTATAGGCAATAAATGCCAAACACCTATCAAAATTGCTTTCAATCTTGTCCAAAATATAAAGTTCCACAGTACTGTAACAAAAATATAAACAAATAAATATTAAAAATATCCATAAATATGCATACCAACATTTCAACTACATAATAAAAAACAAAAGATTATGTTATGTACTCTTTGGTAATTTTAAGACAAGAATTCAGTAAATTCAGTAGTAGAATTGTTGCAGTCCGAAATGCAGTAATTCTAGTAATTACACAGTAATTTTTTTTACTTGACAACATATGCGCACGATTAATGGATTCGATGGTGGTCTAGGCTTCAAGTTCAAGTTTTCCATCGATATATCAATGTCAATTTATGAAATTTGAATAAGAGATGAGATGATAATATTGGAATATCAGAGACTTGATGATGTAATCTACAAAAAACCTAAGGAATAAGGATTCCGCTTAAAACAAATGCTACAAGGCAAAAGACACAATTGAGCATTTTTATATCAAGTGGGAAGGTGATGCAGGATATGTGGAGGTCATACACGCTTGACTTGGGCAACACTATCATGCAAACACAAGTTATTTTATCCAGTTCAACTACGTAACTTACATTGAGTACGTCGAATCTCTCATTTCCTAGCAGACCAAAAGCGAAGAGAAGGGGAACCCAACTCTGCAAATGTAAATTTTTATCATCATCTGTGAACTTCCCAATGCCACATTTTCTGTAACAATAAGGTGATCAGAGCTCATAGTCGCAGAGGAGAGGCAGCTTACAAATCAATCAATCGCTCTCAAATTCCAAGATACTTCCGCGATTTGAGATCATCAGTTGAGCTTTGGTAAAAGAATTGATTGTTTTGTAGCGGCTAACAACTTAGCATGTTTTCTTCTCAATTTCTAGATTTCCTTGCGCAACTCAGTGATGTATTTAAGGATTCGTGAAACTGTATTTGGAATGCTCAGTTTACTCTGAGTACAATCTCTGAAATGGTGTTATGTGTTCTCTTGTTATCTTTACTTGAAATATATACTCTATCGATCTCTCGGATCAAAGCCATATTACATGTCAAACTATCAATATACAACACGAATCTCAACACCAAATGCCGAACGCACGGGGGCCTGGTATGGGGAAATTAAATTAAAAAAAAAAAAAAAAAAGCCTACCATTCGGGATTTAGAAAAGACTAAGCATCAGACCTTCCTTCCACCAGAGCATTCCAATCAACTGCTTCTTCATCAGATGCTTCTGTCTCTAGTAAACTCCTTAGCAAGAAATAAACATGATTTCTAGTCTCCATCCGTCAGCAATTGCTTCCCAATTAATGTTGTCACGTAGCACATTTCTGGTATGCTTTTCTTCCTTCTCTAATGACTTCAATTGCAAATTCTGATTCACCAAATCAAACAACTTTTGATATTCTTCTCTGGACCAATGCCCTGAATTTAAACCTGTTATTTTTATGCTCCGCCATTTATCTTTCACGTGGTATCTACTCTTCCCAAAAAATTCTGATATTTTCTTCCAATTATTACCATGTTCAACGTGCAAGCTTTTAAGTGCATTGATCTCATCTTCTGTCCACCCACACTCTTCATATATTTCATACAGTACATGAGCTCGAAAATAAACACTCATAAGAGGTCTCAAAGGTAAAGAGGCCGCAATTTGCTTCCAACAATTACGAACTTCTGAAAATTTTCATGTAGTTTAAGATCATCTCTAAGCCTTTCTCTTCGTCATAGCCACATTCTTGACTAAGCATCAGAACTTCCTCAAGGAATTCCCTGTTACCTTGCAATCCATTTCTGTCAAGTTGCTTTACATCCACAACATGTCCAGTGCTCTCAAGCCTTCCCTTATAGAATCTTCCGAAATCACCTTCATCTAATAAGCATTCAGGTCTGAAATTCTTCATTGGCAATAGCCCGAATCTTTGTAGATCCTCTACTCTTCCTGTGTAGAGTTATTTTTTAAAACCCTAACTTCCAACTTAAGAAGAATATATGTTTCTAGAAAGTGGCAAAAGACATGAGTAGCAAAATCAAGAGCTGATTGAATTGATCGCTAACAACCAGACCAACACCAACACCAAGAGCGGAGGAAAGAGGCGAGAGGCATGGAGGAGAGGCGAGCAGTGATGGAGTGTTAGCCTTGAAGAATGCCAGAGGGGTTCTGAGAGACAGCGAGGATTCCCGAGGAAGTGGGCACATGGCTCATGCCAAGCTCACCTTAAAGGTCGGCCAAATAACGCTACTTGAGTGAGCATTTCTATATATATTAATGTTTGGCTTTAATAATGCTTATTTTATTTTTTTATTTATTAAATTATCATTTTTATGAGCCTTTTAAAATTAGAAATTATCATTTTATTAATACACCCTTTTATTAAATAATTAAAATTTCATTTTTTAATTAATTTAAAAATTTTAGTTTAATAATTTATTTAAAAGTGTTAATATGCTAGTATAAAACTAAATTATTAAATAAAAATAAAAAAAAAATATTTAATTAACCTATTATGGATATTTTCAATTAAAGTTAATTAGTAAGTAAATCTTAATTAGTTTAATTTAAGGTAAAATAAAGTTAAACTATATTTAAAAGCTAATTAAAATGTTATGGAGTCCATGAGGATTGAACCCCGAACCTCCACACCAGTCAAAGTCTTTGATTAATGGTTTCCTACCAACCTACTCCACATGCTGTTTCTTTACAACAATTTTGGCTTTATAAATACTTTAATCATCATATCGCGCAAGACCACTCCACCAAGCCAATTTTTAAGAAGAACATTAATGCCGTGAAAGGTAATGAATGCTAAGAACGCCAAAACGCTACGGCGATGGGATAATTATTCAGCCGCCGCACTTAATCCCATTAAATCATTGCTGGTAATTATATAACCTTACAACAAATTGTTTTTTATGTGATAGGTAAATCAATGTTAAAAAGTAAACACGCTAACGGATGCCAGGATAAAATGCAGAAAGTTAGAACGAGAAATGCGGATCATTGATTTTGGAGGACTTAATTAATAATATGCCAAAGATCTTCAATGCTTAGCCATTAGATAAGGGTTTAAGTCATAAGATTTAAAAGATCATTGATTGTGCCATTGTTGATAGGTGTACGCATATAGGCGTAAATTAATAAACATAAGGGTGGAAGTCACTTTAATCAAGTTGTGTTTAAATTAAAAAGGCTCGACTAGGACAAGCCGGAAGGAGGCGATATTCATTAGAGCGTAGTTTTCCGAAGGGATGGTAGTAAGGCTGAAAGCTAGCGGAGCCATAGGGCAAAGGAACCAATAGTTTCTTTCGTAGAGGCTTTAAGAAACAAGCCAGATGCTTAAACCTAACCCTAATTCCAATAATCCCCCGATGAGTAATCGCCCTGCTTTAGACAAGTAAAGAAAAATTATGCTTAACCCTATTTCTAGTTTGAGTAGTACCACCAGATATCCAGAATCCCCACCTCGGCAACTTTGGTTGGATGCGTGTCAAGGCACACAGATGGTCAGCACTGAGGGAGTCAGAGGCAGGAGCCATCGCAAGCACCCTCCAACACTACCCGGCCACTCACTACCATCGCCCGACCGCCTCATATCAAGGCCAAGCAGCCATCAATAATGAGACTTTAGCAAGTGACAACTCACGTGGACTCATGGAACCCCACCGCCTATAGAACGGGTAATCCATAGGCATCAAGGAGTTCAAGGGGAGAATTTCCACCTTAAGACATCACAAGAGAGTTGCAAAGATCAAACTTCCGAAGTTTGGCTTCTGAGGTCGCGAATTCATTAAATCGCCAAGTGGAAGCATGGTTAAAGGCATAATCCATGTGTTTTCCCTTGCGGATCATAGCGTCCAACTCAAAGGCTTAATATCGCCATTTTTCTCAGCTTAAGGGACATCAATCGGGTGGGTAACCTCGAAAGACAATCGCATCTACCCTGCATTGACGCAGATTCTGGAACTTTTCAAGGAAAGGTTCAGAGGAAATATCCGGCCAAAGATACCACATAAGGAACAATTGTGCCAGCATTTCATGCCTTAATGCAGGGAAAGAAAACGGTAGAAGAATATGATATCGTGTTTATGGAACTGGCCAAATATGTCGATGGATAGTGACTAACGACAAAGTGAGCGCTTCATCTTATGGATTGAACTCCATGATAAGAGAGCTATGGTGAGTGATGTGGAAGCCGCCTTCAAGATGAGGGCGGTGAAAATGCGCTGCTACGGGAAGAACATATGAACTTGATCGGGGTGCAAGACCGACATTTCCGCGTCGCCCTGGATACGTAGGAAAGGCCCCGAGAACATTTCCCTAGGGAGGCCTGGCCACCGCCATATGGTAACAGATTTGCGCCAAGGACAAGAGCTGCAGGAATTTCATCGAGCAGCGAAGCAGTAAGACTGATCATCGCCAAAGAATGCAAATCACCGTGTCCAAATGGACAAGTATAGTCCGAAAAAGATCTGCTATTTGGGAGGACACCGAGACACTACGCGAGACTATCCTCACTATTTTGACCACCGAACATAGTTTCTCGGTTGGATGTATGTACCACCACCTTTGACTTAGACAACTAGAATACCTCGAGACTATATACTTTATTTTCTAGTCAATTGAAACTATTAAGGATACACTTAAACTTTAAAATTTATGAACTTTGCGAATGTTAAAATGTTAATGATGATGATGTATGGAATGCGAGCTTAATATGTGAATGTAAACTTTATGAATGATTAAATGTTGATGATGATGATGTATGTAATGCATCTATTATGTGAATGTAAACTTCTTTACTTAACAAGTTTAAATGTTATCATGATGATGTATATGATGTGACACATTGTGAGAATGAAGAAATGAATGAATGTTTAAATGCTATTAGGATGATGTGGATATTATGCAATCTAGTTTGAGTAAATGATAATCTTTTGAATGGGTGTTGAAATTGAATTATGGACATTGTGAGATCTATTCTTAATTGGAAACCTTGATGTAATTTTATCGGCACCTGGATACCAAATCGAATGATGCTAGTATGCAATTTCATACGATGATAATGCATGAAATGTATGAGTTTGTGTTACAGACTAATCTACAGTTATGGGCTATGAAATAGAGCCAAGGGATAATGATGATTATAAAGTATTATATCGTGACCACCGGACCGAGAAACATTATGGTATTGAATATTGTATTTTGGAAATTTATATTGGTTTGATACTATGATATGTGGATCAGTGCATGATTTCAAGTAATGACACTACCCAAAACCGACAACGATGACAAAACCTCCAAAGAACACAAAGGCCATCAGATATTCCATTGGTAGGGTGTTGACCTGCTCATAGGAGGTGGGTGAGCATTCAGTGGTATCCTCCATTGTAGGGTGGCCATCGTAGGGGTGGACCCTGACCGACATTAGGAGGGGTGGGAGGCATTTCCCACCGTATCCTCCTCAAACCCGGAGTCATGGGAGAATCTGTGCTAGCCACGCCCCTGTGTCGTGTGATGATGACCTGGCCATTTGCCCCGCTAGGGAAGCTTGGTCGAGATAGCCAAACTTCCACTTTACGTGGTTCTATTTGGAGTTAGGTCGCAGATAATGACGCCCAAGATAGTCTAGCAGAGGACGATAGGAAATGAGTTGGAAGTAGGTTAGGGAATAAGGATGAGTAGAATAGTTGAGACTATATGGAGACATGTCTTGTGGTGGAATTTAATATTTTCCATAAAAAAAAAAAATGAATATTCATAATTATGTAACTAACCAACATGTTTAAAATAAATTATTGAATGAACAATTGTGATTAAACTAATTCTCACACAATTAATTGATTGTTGTCTTTTAAAAGACTAGTCTTGCTAACCGATTGGATGAATACATAAAAATAAAAGGATGACAGCTTGATTATTAGTACATTGCAATTTATGAGAATTGTATATACTAGCTACACATACATTTCTTTGTACATATACACTAGTATGTATGAATTTTCTGACTCTTACTTACTAATAATGTCGGTTGCTGGTTAATGAATGTGTGTGAACCATGTTCTTGTTCTTGTACCATAAGATACCTTAACTGGACTAAGTTTCAAGGGTGGGTGTAATATGTAATCTAGAATTTCTGATTACATTAATTATAATTAATTTATTAATGTAATCCTAAAAGATTAGCTAACCTAGATGCATGTCTTTAAAATAACATTTCTAATTGATTCTTATTAAATAGTTGTTCATGATGAGCACGATTGATTAATTATTAATTAATTCATTAATTAATAAAGCATTAAAATACTAATGTGAATAACAAAAATACTAATATCTTCGGTTATACCCCAAAATGGAAACATATTAATGAAAGGATAAGAAGCATTTAATAAATGGGATATGTATTTAATAGTGGGATAAGGTATTTAATAAATGATAAGATATTAGGTGGGGAAGCACGAAGGGAAGGCAAAGCGAAGGAGGAATAGCCAAGTGGAAAGGAGTTTGAGGGGATCATCTGACTCAAAAGTGGAGGAAGGGATTTTGGGAGAGCTCGGAGTATTGGACAGAGGTAGGAATTTACAGTGCACCTGTCGAGGTTTTGTGGTTTGAGGGCTAGGATATCCCAAGATATCCCAGGGATAAAGATAACTAGTCTAGGAGGTTATTTTGGGTGGTGTCCTAAAGAAGCAAGTGAAGGAAGCAAGCTACAGATAGCATCAAAGTTGTACTTAAAATTCATGCATTGTTTGTATAAAAAATTTGCTATTAAATTTATTACTTGAAATATTAGATTGCTTAATGTACATAGATTGGCACTCTTAAATTTTAAGAAGAGTGTTGTAATTCAATGGTTGCTTAAATTAATCTAGAGCCATTGCTAATAAGGGTCGGCTTTGTTTGGTCTACTTAGGATCCTCTGGCTTCTAATTGCTCACTGAGTGGTCTCCATTTATGCCCACCAGCTACATTGTCGGCAACTGAGCGAGGTCACTAAATGAAGTAGTGACATATAGGAGTAATTGGACTTCTATTGGAAGTCCACTAGCCATCGAATGTTCATAGGGTGTATCCACCTCTTCTTCCCTTAGGGATGGACCTTGCAATTGATGTGCAAGTTTCATCTTCGGATCTATTGAAAGTAGAGGGAGAACCTTTGTCTTTGCCAAGCAAAGTTGTAACAACTCTACACATTGTTGTGGATTCTGGAGTACTGGATCTAGCTATTCTTTCATGGATGTTTCCCTCTAACCTAATGTTGTTTGGGGTTCTATCTGAAACAACAGTGCTCCTGCATCTATATGTAATGAAAATTTTGGAGTCTCGCTTTTGATGATGGGAATATCAATATTGACTATTGAGAGAGAGCTCTAGGTTCCTGGAACTTGCGGTATTTGAGAAAGTGGTGGGATTTCTTATTGCTAACTCTTCACTAAAGGCAGAGTGACCGAAATGGGTACCAACTGAGTGACTAGCTGGATCAAGGCTTCAATGATCAGTGTAATGGGTTCTTTTACATTCTCAGAAGGGTTAAGGTTATCCAGTTGCATTGGCTCGGGGGATGTGGGTCGGGACTGAACAATGGTCTCATGTGGTGGCGATGGGGATTTTTGTGGTGATGGGGATTGTGGTGGCGATGGGGCTTGTTCAGTGATGATGGTCGTGTAGGAATTGGCATATGGGTCAGGATCATCTATGATGTTAATCATAGTATGGGAAGCATGAGTGATGACTCTGGTATGAGGTAGAGTCGAGGATATTACCTGTGGATTTATCACCTTGGCCAGGGAAACTCATGTTTGAGGTTTCGTTACCGATACATCTCTTATAAATGTAGTGGCAAGGATTTCATTCACATCCTTACCTGATAAAACGACCTATTCTGGGAGTTTTGAAAACACTGGAAATGCCCTCTTCTTCCTCTCTAGGGTTCCTCGTCCTATTCTTCTTCTGAGTCTGTCAGCATTTGGACCTTCTTCTTCTTTACTATTGGGCCAAAACTTGGCCCTACTCCTTCTTCTTGTCCCATTTTCTTCAAGATATATGGTGGAAAGAGGTAATGCATACCAGAATTATGTGGGTTGTGCTTAACACCGGGCCATGACATGACTTCCTAGTCAAAGGCTTCTTTGTCTAGATAGAAGGGTAACGACCTCGTTTGGAAGTCCTCAGGATTCACATTCCTTGGAAAAATAAAAGTGTGGTGACAATTTAACCCAAATATGATGTTCCGGGTGTTGAGATTCAACATTTCCTGTGGTATGTGCAACCGTTGTGTTGCATCGATGAGCTAGTTGTATCACTCCAGGAAGGCTGCATTGTTAAACTCCATATTCTCTGAGTCTGACCTTGAGTGTCAGGGCTCGAACATCTTGGCTAGGAGACCCTTATCTACAGGTGAAATTTGTCTTCCTGAGGGTGACCGTCATTTCCACGTTGCAAATGCAACAAGAAATTATCCATATGTGAAAGTTCCTCCTTTCTCATGAGATTCCTCACAAGAAACTAGGCGTTCCTCTAGTAGATAGTTGCGTCAGTGGAACAAAACTCCATTTACATAGGAGTATGCTACTAAAACAACATCTAAGGTGCATTTTCCCTTATAGTACGAGTGCATAAACTTACTAGAGATCATGTAGCAAGCTGGTCAGACCTTCTCTGGTAGGATTGGGTCGATTTTTGTTGTACGTCTGCCTCTCTCTATTTGGAATTTCTCATACAGGATGACTTCTCCCTTCTTCTTCCCATGCTTTCTTGGGCCTTGGAATCCTTTTGATACATCCTCACCCTCGAGGAATAATCTGGTGATGTGGTGGATGTCCTCGACATAAATTGGATATCTTCTATCGATCCATAAGCTCTTTTCATGCACCTGACTGATCAAAAAAATGGTGCACCGTGCAACCTCACCAGTAGTTTATAAAATCGATAGATACTTGAGGTTCATGATGATTGAATTGAATAGGTTGATGAATTTTGTATTTGACACAAACTACATGCCTCCCATTGCATATGGAGCCAAGTCCCATAATACACTAGTATTCATCTATGGAAACAATACCTGGTCTATCAGGTTGAGGTCGAGGAGTTTTACTTGCTCAGCCTTTCCCTTGACATTTCCCATGATATAGATGTAGGGATCACATGGCTCATGTGGAATTTTCTCTTTTGGAGATGAAATCCGACCTCCTATTGCTCTTGTCATTTTGGCTATGAATTGCTAGAAAACTAGACGGGTTGAGTTGGGGCTCAGGGTCATGACTGGGGAGTGGAAGATTTCACAATGGAGATGAGGGTGTACATAGCGCAATACAAAACATAAATAAGGTAAACAATAAGTCTCTCTCATGATTTCACACGATATTATAAGCAGGATAACTAGAGAGCTATGTAATTACTCCCAAGGACACTCATCATTAAAGCATAAACACAATCCCAGGCTTAGGTGTCCAACGGGACTGATAACGGGGTAAAATTTATAGGGTGATACTAGATTTAATGAATGAGCTGACAGGGATGTGGTCGACCTGAGGGCTTACCATTTTAATGGTTGAGAATCCTGGTGGGGATACCAATGGAATCTACGCGTATCGTGCCTTTATGGATTAACAAAAAGTTCTGACGGATTGGTGTAGCTATCATAAAGGGTATGACTAGACGAGATGCGTGTGGAACATGGGATGTGATACAGTTAAAATTATCCCTCCCTCCAACCACAATGGGGGTACCCTTCATATTAAATGATTTCATTTAATGTAATTGTGGCTCTTTTGATCCTGTGCGACTGAGTAAGCAGTTCTTCACAAAAGAACCGCTTAGACTAAAAAAGAAGTATATGTCATGGTGAAACAATGCACACCCAGACATAATTAACTCAATTAAAGAAATTATAGGAAATTAAAATATAACTATTGTACATGCTCCCTTGGACTGGAGGAACGGTCCTTTGGCTCACTCATGATAAATATAGGGTTTCAGGCAGGCACCATTCACCCATCCTAGTCGAAGCATACCATCCAATTGTGCTAGCTTGACTTCACCAGAGTGTCATATTTCTACAACTATGAATGGACCCAACTAATGCATGTGCAAGTTTCCTGGATGATTATGATATCGAATTTCATAGAGTAGTACCTGATCCCCTTGCACAAATATTTTATCCTTATTGTGCATTTCATTCCAAACTTTATTTCTAGATTTCTCAACTATCTGATGAAAATATGCTAAAAATTCTGCTTCCTCAAGTTCTTGCAAGTATGAAATCCTCTGTGCAACCGATTCATCATATGTCATGTGTGTATCTTGTGATATATAGAGACTAGGGTAATAAAATATGCAGGTACAACAACTTCTTTCCCATAAACCAACTGAAATGGAGTATACCTTTGTATCTTCTTCATGGTATTCGTGTAAGCCCACGAGACTGCTGGAACTCTATTTCCATAGTCTTCCCTGTTTGCGCAACATAATTTTGTTAGACCTCTTTCAAGAATTTTATTGAATTCCTCCACTATATCATTATCTTGTGGGCGATAGGGACTTATCTTATGGTGTTGTATAAGGAATTCTATTGTCAACATTGTGATTGTGTTGCTGATAAAGTGACTACCTTGATCACTGGTCAGGCTTCTAGGACATCCAAACCAAGTGATGACATTCTCAAAGATCAATATAGAAGTTGTATTTGTCGAACGATCCTGGAATTCCTCTACTTCAACCCATATTGTGAGGTAATCCATTGCGGTAATGATGTATCTGGCCTTTGAATGCTTAGTTGGCAGGTTGATTGGTCCAATAAAATCAACAACCCACTTCTCAAAATCCCGAAGTGCTCTAACTGGCTGAAGGGATAATTCATCTCTGCATGATGGATTTGTTACTCTTTGGTAGATCTAGCATACTCCTTATCATATTTAAATAATGTAGCCCACCATAATCCATCTTGAAGTACCTTATGTGCAATAACTTTACCTCCAACATGTCCTCTCCCAACTCCACTATGGCATTCCCATAGGATATATTTCCTCTCGTGATTCAAGACACATCTCCTAAGGATGTTGTCTAGTCCTAATTTGTGAAGTTGTCCTACAATCAATTGACAGTTTGTTGCATGAAACATCATATGTCTCTTTTGGGTTGCGGAGTAAGTCTCTAGGAAAGTCCATTTACTGAGGAAGACATCAATGTATTCAAGATACTCTGGGATGACCTCAAATCTTAATAGGTCTACATCTAGGAGTTGATCATCCACTAGTCCACCACTTTCTCCTGATTCCAACCTAGATAGGTGGTCTGGACCTACATTGCATATTCCTAGTCTGACAATGACTTTGAATGAAAATTATTGAAAGATCAGTAGCCACCTGCAAATCCTTCCTTCAAGTACTGGTTTATTGACTAGGTACTTCAACGCATAATGGTTAGTAAAAAACTTAAAATGAGAACCTAACAAGTAGTTTCTAAATTTTTGTAATGCATAAATCATAGCTAGACCTTCCCTTTCAGTGGTTGTGTAGTTGTGTTCGGCTTGCGAAATTTTTTTGTTGGTAAAGTAGATAGGGTGGTCCATATTTCCTTCCCTTGGTTGCGCTAAAATGGCTCACAGGTCAATTCCTGATGCATCCACTTGTACATGGAATTCAATTTCCCAATTGGGAAATATCAGGATAGGTGTAGTACTTAGTTTTTCTTTGAGAATGTTGAATTCTTTGTCACACTCTAGTGTCCACCGAAATATTTCGGACTTCTTCAAAAAAAATTCTAGAGGTGCGGTGATAGTTGCATATATTTTGATGGACCTACAGTAATATCCTATATGTCCCAGTGTAGAGCGCAACAATTTAGAACTTGTAGGTGGCCACATGTTTAAGATGACCATAACTTTAGTTGGGTATACGAAGATTCCTTCTCTGCATACAATATGACCTAGAAGATTTCCATGTGGTAAGAGAAAATGCACTTCTTTAGATTCAGAGATATCTGCAATTCACGAAATCTATCAAACATTAATAGGACTAGCCCTACATGCTCTTTTAATAGGCTATATATTGTCCAATCCTCCATGTATAATTCTACAAAATTGTGGATGAAATCTTGAAATGTTGTTATTACGATTCGAGAGAAGACTGTAGGGGAATTCTTGAATGATCCCCATTCAGTTATGAATGTGGTATTCTTCATGTCTTCCTCTGTGATCCTGAATTGGTGATATCCTGAGAATCTGTCTGTAAATGAATAAGATTATTTTCCTGCAACTTGATCTAACACTTTGTCACTAAAAGGTGTCAGAAACAGATCATGCACACATGCAGAATTCAGACTTATGTAGTCCACACATACCCAAATGTCATATGTATTTTTCTTTCTCTGGATAACTATAGGGCTAATCCACTCTACTTCTTTGATTGGGAAAATAAGTCTTGTCACAAGAATTTTGTCCACTTCCTTATTAACTTTCTCTTTTATTCTAGGATTAAGTTGGTATTGTTTGTGATTCATGGGTCTTGAGCCAGGTTTCAACTTGATTTTCATTTCTCCCATGGATCCTTTTATATCTTTTAGTTYTGAGAACGTTTTCGGAAACAAGTCCTMATATTATCACAACAAACTATGTACTTCATTCATAGTTTTCTCATCCCAATAATCTCCTATAGAATCTATCTTAGGATGTTTTGTACTCCCTATATTAACATTTAACAACTTTAGTGGATGGTTATAGGAGCTAYTGTTGGMATTATTGATTATGTKTTKTCATTTATGGCAACATGAGWCCAACATGTACAGTAATTAGAAGAAAAGAAAGATCACCTTGGGRCAGAGGAAGATCACCTTCTGGCATAAGMAATTTGTGATCACTRTTGATCATGATAGGATCAACAATGATCCTATGACTCTAAATATCAGGAGAGGTAGCATACAGAGAATCCATGTACAAAAGGAGTAAAGAATTCACACATAGTTATCGAAATCTTAGGAGAAATAGTGATGAAACAGATCAGAAGCAAGAAATGTTAATTAAATCTCATAAGGGAAAGTGCATTGCAGAAACATGATAGGGAAACAGATCAATGATCTTGGTTCAGTTGGAATCCAAGTATAAACCCAAAATATCAAAAGAGATGACGCACAAGAGGCTCAGAAGAGATGATGCACAAGAGTCGTCCATTATCATTTCAAGATAGTCCATGACCGTTAGATTGAGGGGAAGTCATAGGTTGGGAAGAATTATATCTCAACCGACAAATATGAAGAAGGAGCTTCGGGAGGTTTTCCATCCATTAAGATCAAGGAAGGACATGATTCGTCTGATCTAAGAAACATTTTGGGATTTATATTGATCGTCTGATCAAAATAAAGTGGAAGGATAAGATAAGCAAGGCCAAAGGTATGAGATCTCGAATAGTCGAATTCTCGAAAATCGTTGGATCGTGTTAAGATTTTGTGTAAAATAAGGATCATTAGATGAAGTCAAGTTACTCGATTTTTATTATTTGGGGAATATGTTGGCATAGGGGCATAACCAGGGTTCAATGCTATAACAACGCACCAACAAAACCCTAACTACCGGCCCTTTCGGCAACACCTACGAAGTAGATGAAGTCTCACCCGAGGTAGAGGCAGGGATGGTTGCAAGACTCCAGTGTCTGCAACCTTAGCTAGGACACAGATCTGTGATTACAACACCTTAACAAAGCACATAGAAGTTACATTTTGTTAATATTCATCCTTAGTTTACAATGAAGCTAAACCCTAACAACAGATCAACGTAGTATTCACACAGATCCAATATAATCAAGCACTAAGCATACCAAAATAGATCAGATCTAGCATTTATTCACATTATTCATCACTAAGCTACCATATTATATCCTTCTAAGCATACATTAGAGCACTAAGCATTCAATCACATAGACAAGAGAACAACCATAAAGTACATAGAAACCACAACACAGGATATACGTGGTTCACCCCCACCCTGGGGCTACGTCCACCAACTCTTCTTATTTATTTCTTTCTGTCAATATTATTCATGCACAGAGCCCTGATATCCTACTCTACAGAGGAYAGGAGATTTGTGCACCTCKCTAGATCCTCCTTCCCTRAAGTACAGCACAAAGCCTTCCAYARTCTCTTACAATCACTTTCACTTAGCTCTATAAGTCTCACACATTATGCACAAAGAAATTACAATTACCACTTGCACTTAGGAATTAACACTTAGCACTTATCATCACATAATTGGCCCCCCTTCRATCACATAGATCGAACTCTAGCACTTAGCACACACTGGCCTCTTCTTACATCACCTAGATATATATTTATACATTACAAAATGGGCCTAAACATGGGTAAACCCATGGGCCGACATCCCCATTCTCGTTACATAATCCCAAAACCCAAAAATCCCTAAAAAGGGGCCGATATCCCACGATCTTTTCTTTGACTTGCGCTCTATCTTCAACAGCCTATCGAAGTCCCAAAAGTAGGTCAAACATGACCAAGGATCCTCAAAAATTGGTCCAGGGCCAACAAGCCCCCAACACTCACCTGTGACTCGTCCCGAGTCACTCTGGTTTGGGTAGTTGTTCTTCAAAATCCTCAAGCTTGGCTCGAGCTGCTTCAACCTGTTGTTGCACCAGGGCCTCCTGCTCGGTGAACTCTTGGATGACTGCTTCATTGATAGGTCCCTCTAAATGTTGTTCAACTGTAGAGACTACTTGTTCCCACTTTGCACCTCGACCTTCAATCTCCTCAAACAGTTGGAAAGCTTCATCCTAGACTGGTTGGAGCCTTTGAGTCACTTCCATGAATTTTCTCTAAATGGTGTGGACCTGTTGTTGAGAAGTGTGTTGTTCTTGGGATCGCTTCATCCTTTCAACTGCTGACAGGAGCTTCAACTGCGCCTGTACTATTGTTGCTTGCTTCTTTACCTCCTAGAGTTGTGACTCCAATACCTTCATCTCAGTAACTTCAATGAGTTGCTCATAATTCTCTGCAGTGCGAGCACTTATTTGTTTACATTCCAGAGAGAATTCTCTGATCCTATCGACTACGCTTCGGGCAATGGCTTCTCTTTGATCTCGCACTTCCTGTAGGGTACTTAGCTCTATTCGTAGCTCGAGGTCTGCGATTCTCTGTTGAAGCTGTTGGATAGCTTTCGTGAGCTGATCTACTTGGTGTTCCACTGGGTCTTCCTCCTTTTTCTCTAAGGCTGTCACAGAGCGAAGTTCTCTGCTGACTGTTTCTTTTACTCCCACTTTCTCTGCAAGCAACTTCTCTTTCTCTTACTGGATCTATGCTTTCTCTTCTTCAAACTTAGCTTGGAGAGAAGCCTTCTCTTGTTGCGCAACTCGACGTTTCTCTATGACTACTTTTTGTACTTTATTTGGGGCCTCTATGGCATGTTTGGTTTCTTCCTGTGTGCGATGAAGGTGAGCTTCTATCACATCATCTAGTCTACGGAGCTGGGCAGGCTCATCTCCCAACTCAGGTGCTTCTGACAGTGGGGGCGTAGTGGATACTACGTGGCTGGATTGAAGGGTCTGTTGTACCCCTCTTAGTTCAACCTTGATTCTATCATACATCTCATCCTTCTTAGCTTCATGTTTCTGCAATATGTTTTGTGAGGCATCTTCTACAGTGGAAATGATAAATTCGAAGTCATCTATAGTGAGCACATTCTGCATCTTAGTCAAGGTGGATCTATATTTCTTTCGGGAAGTGGGTTTCATGGGAGAAACCTTCCTTTTCTTCAAGGGATCAGCCTCATCAGCAGGGTCCCTAGGAAGTGTTACTTCRCCTTGCTTTTTATGGTCATCTTATCCATTTGTCTCTTCTACTTCGTCATAACCCCCTCGTCTAGGTGATACTGAAGTAGTTCCTTCTGATGTGTTGCTCAAGTTTTGTACCTCTTCAGTCTTCTTCCTTCTACTGGGTCCCAAACGATCCTTTACTTCATGAGTGGTCTCAGTGTTGACAATTAGTTCAGGGTCTGACATTTCTGTGGGGTCTACGCAGATGCGGAGTTTTGCAGACCATTCCTTGGTGATCTCTTCAAGGTCCTCCTATGTGAGCTTGTAGTACGATTGAATATCTTCTTTGTTCTCATCTGCGCGTGCGGTGATATAAATGAAGTGTCGATCTGCTCAGAACTTCATGAGGGATCAGAACCAATACAGGGTGTTTGGCGTCATGCGAGGGACAGCTTCGATATCCCTCTTCAGTTAGAGATAATAGGTATGAAATACCACGTTCAACTACCACTGTTTTCCCATATCGCTCGAGTACCAAAGCATGGTGAACTTCGCAGCGAGTGGCTCGAACGGATCAATGTCCAGGAAGGTCGCACCTTTCGGCATTTCCCAAGCAGTAAATGCCATGAGGATTAGGAGCCATCTAAAGTGGAACTCATATCCCTGATCCTGAGCTTCATGACAATCTAATTCCAACTGGTTGACCAAGTGCTTCACCTAGTTCATCTGGAGTCCTTCTACACATTTCCCGTCTAGGTAAACAACGAATTATGTGACTTGAGTAGGTCAGTTATTCCTCACTAGCTTCCCTACGATCAGCTGGTAAGCCAGGTGCATTGCACCATTCTGGATGGAAGCTACCTTAAAGCCTCACGTTCCCTTTTCTACATTGATGTAAGTGTCCTTAATTATCTATGCCAGGGCACAGTCGAAATCCTTCCCTTGGTAGAAGTCTTGCGAGTCAGGTCCTTTCATGCTCAATCTGATGATCCTATGGATCAGAGTCGGATCAACTATGATGCATCTATCTAGCCATAGGTAGCCGCCATGGTAACATGATAACAGGAGCTTAACATAGGCGTCAACCTCCTAGTGCCTTCCAAAGTGTGGGATCTTCATCACATTCAAGAGGGTGGATTGCGCGAGGTTCATAGTCCATGGCTGGGGGATTATTTTTGAGTTATTCCCCTTTGTCCTGGTCATATACTTGTAAGGAGAAAGCATGTTGTAATTATTGCGATCACCTAGGTTGAAGTCATTGAAATTCAACATCGCAATATTATCTTGCTACATTTTGACTGCACGTATCCCCTTCGGGAGGTACGCAATAACCATGGTGTAATCAAAGTCCCTCGGGACACTGTCATGACTCATCGCGTCAGCTAGAGGCAGGATGTAGTCGAGTAAGTTGGTCAGGATTAACTTCTCATTTGCTAGATCATCTATGTTCTTGGTTCTCTTCTCTATTGTTGTTCAGAATGGTCCAGATCTGTGAGCAGTCAAAGGAGAGGCTTTCACTCCTTGCATCGATGAAGCTTGAATTCTTGTGGACATCACTCTCTCGACCATCATATCAATTAAAACTTCCTCAACTGACTTCTCCACAACGCTGAGCTCATCCGACATGCATGCTCTTGATTGGAAAACTCGGGTGGATGGATGAGTGCTCAAAGCAATAGAATCGGTGTCAATCTTACTAAGCACATATTCGCAAAAGTGTTCTCAGTGCAATAGTCGATGGACTAAGTAGACAGGATGTAACAGATCTCTCCAACAGATAAAAAGCTTTCCATCAATGCAGTTTTGTCCATTGTGGCGCAGTCCCAACGGTCCAATGGAGATATTTCTGGTCATAACTATTGTTCTAACCATTCATGAACATCATTTCAACGTTTATAATTCTTCCAATGGTCATATAACTTCACCATGGCGAAGTGCCATGGGGTGTTGTTATGATATCCCGGCAAAGTTCCAATTTTGCAACTCTTCCTTCCGTGAAGTTCCCTCTGGTCCCTTCTGTAACTTTTCAAACTTTTCTCTCTTCTTACTGAGTTTTCTAGCCTTCTTCCCACCGATCTTCATCTCGATATTACTCTTTACATTCTTATTCTTGTCTTCTTTTGGAATAGAAGCTTCGCATTGTTGATATTCTTTCATAGGATTAGAGAGTAATATTGCTTCTCTATTTGGGGTAGGTGCTCTACTCGCCTGTGAATCTTCTTGTGTTCTTTCAACTTCATGATCCAAGTTTCTGGTTCGCAGTAGCTTCGATCTGTTCTCTTGTTCTTTAATCAAGTGTGCTATCCTCCTAGTCATGAAATCTTTTAATTCTTGTTTTTTCTGTTCTAGGGCCTCCTCTTCTTTTCTTCTAGTCTGGTCTTTCTTGATCCAGGTTTTTCCTAATAACATAGTAAATGGAGCATTGTTCTCAATGAATCTAACAACCTCAAAATCTTCCTTTGTCGAAGCTCCATGAGCACTCATAGATACCTGGGTGAGTCTTCCACATAGGGTTATAAGTTTTCCCCTAAATAATATTATTCCTCCTAATGAAAGAGTCATATCAAGCTTTCCTAAATCTTACCAAGTTATTTTTGTCATGATATTTACCTGTGTTTCCTCATCCAAAACATAGTCTATGTCAAAGTCTCCTATTCATTCTTCTATGCATTCTTTTTCTTTGAAGATCTCTGATAAGTTGATATCTCTGTGATCATTTAGGTTTTCTTTCCTTTGTAGTAGTACAGTCTCTAATTATGTTTGGGGTTCTGCCAGGGTCTCAATTTCGTGACCTTCCTCAAGGTTTTCTTGTCTCATATTCATTCTATCAAGCTTAGCAATCATGCTAGGGAAATCTAAAACTTCATGGTCCATATATTTACAACAAAGACAACTAGGTCTTCTTCCAGGGTATTCCTTAGCAAGATGTCCCGGTCTTTTGAAACTGTAACAAAGGGTTAATCCTCTTTTTTTCTTGAATGATCCCCGACAACTTTTCCTATACTGCGCACTAGGATCATAGTAGCTAACCTGCAAAAAACTCTTTCTAGGATCCACATCCATTTGTTAGTCCAAACATTCTTTTTATGCATAGGAATAACATATCTTTCATTATTTCTATCATATCTACTCATATCAAACCTTCTTTCTTCTAATTGTGCCCTAGTTTTCAGACTAGGATAACATTTATCAAACATACCTAGATCCATATTCTTGAAACAAAAATTTCCACTAATCTTACTTTCAGTAGAGCACAAAGCTTCCAGATCTAAAACTTTTCACTATTCTTACCTTTAAAGCTTCCAGATCTAAAACTTTTCACTTATTCTTACCTTTATCAGAGAACAAAGCTTCAATATCTTACCTCTTTTCTTCGAATATGACTTCTCTTCTTAGAACAGATCTTTACAGGTCAAGTGGAATACTGCGCACTAAGGCAACAGATCTATGCACAGAGCTTTATTTCTTTCCTTCAGTTCCCAACAATCACAGTTTCAGGTCCCAGCAATGGAACCATTTGTTGGCACAGGGGAAGACCCAGGGTTCAATGCTACAACAACTCACCAACAAAACCCTAACTACCAGCCCTTTCGACAACACCTACGAAGCAGATGAATTCTCAACCGAGGTAGAGGCAGGGGTGGTTGCAAGACTCCAGTGTATGAAACCTTAGCTGGGACACAGATATGTGATTGCAGCACCTTAACAAAGCACTTAGTAGTTACAGTTCGTTAATATTTAGCCTTAGTTTACAGTGCATCTAAACCCTAACAACATATCAACACAGTATTCACACAGGTCCAATATAATCAAGCACTAAGAATACAAACATCGATCATATCTAGCATTTATTCACATTATTCGGCACTAAGATTCCATATTAGATCCTTATAAGCATACATCAGAGCACTAAGCATTCAATCACATAGACAAGAGAACAACCATAAAACACATAGCAACCACAACGCAGGATATATGTGGTTCACCCCCACCTTGGGGCTACGTCCACTGACTCTTCTTATTTGTTTCTTTCTTTCAATCTTCTTCTTCCACAGAGCCATGATATCTTACTCCACAGAGGACAGGAGATCTGCACACCTCGTTAGATCCTCCTTCCCTGAAGTACAGCATAAATCCTTCCACGGTCTCTTACAATCACTTGCACTTAGCTCTACAAGTCTCACACAGTATGCACAAATAAATTACAATTACCACTTGCACTTAGAAATTAACACTTAGCACTTAGCATCACATACTTGTCCCCCCTTCGATCACATAGATCGAACTCTAGCACTTAGCACACACTAGCCTCTTCTTACATCATCTAGTTATATATTTATACATTACAAAATGGGCCTAAACATGGGTAAACCCATGGGCCGACATCCCCATTCCTATTACATAAGCCCAAAACCCAAAATCCCTAAAAAGGGGTCGAGATCCCACGATCTTTGCTTCGACTTGCACTCCGTCTTCGACAGCCTTTCGAAGTCCCAAAAGTAGGTCAAACATGACCAAGGATCCTCAAAACTTGGTCATTGTTGGCATAGGGGCAGACCCAGGGTTCAACTCTACAACAACGCTCCAAAAAAACCCTAACTACCGACCCTTTTGGAAACACCTGTGAAGCATATGAAGTCTCACCTGAGGTAGAGGCAGGGGTGGTTGCAGGACTCCAATGTCTGCAACCTTAGTTGGGACATAGATATGTGATTAAAACACCTTAACAAAGCACTTAGCAGTTATAGTTTGTTAATATTCAGCCTTATTTTACAGCGCGACTAAACCCTAACAACGGATCAACGCATTATTTATATAGATCCAATAGATTCAAGTACTAAGCATACAAACATAGATCAGATCTAGCATTTATTCACATTATTCAACACTAAGCTACCATATTATATCCTTCTAAGCATTCATCAGTACACTAAGAATTCAATCACATAGACAAGAGAACAACCATAAAGCACATAGAAATCACAACGCAGAATATACGTGGTTCACCCCCACCCTAGGGCTACGTTCACCAACTCTTCTTCTTTATTTGTTTCTGTCAATTTTCTACATGCATAGATCCATGATATCTTACTCCGCAAAGGACAGGAGATCTGCACACCTCGCTAGATCCTCCTTCCCTGAAGTACAACACAAAGCCTTCCACAATCTCTTACAATCACTTGCACTTAGCTCTACAAGTATCACAAAGTATGCATAAAGCAATTACAATTACCACTTGCACTTAGCAATTAACACTTAGCACTTAGCATCACACACTTTTCCCCCCTTCAATCACATGGATCGAACTCTAGCACTTAGCACACTCTGGCTTCTTCTTAAATCACCTAGCTATCTATTTATACATTACAAAATGGGCCTAAACATGGGTAAACCCATGGGCCGGCATACCCATTCCTGTTACATAAGCCCAAAACCCAAAAATCCCTAAAAAGGGGCCTAGATCCCATGAGCTCTGCTTTGACTTGCACTCCATCTTCAACAGCCTTTCGAAGTCCAAAAAGTAGGTCAAACGTGACCAAGGATCCTCAAAATTTGATCAAGGGCCAACAAAATCTCACTCTGAGAGAATTGGGAAGTGGGAAAAGAGAATAACCTGAAGTCCCAAAGGCTTAAATGAATCTAAACCTTTTATCTAGAACCGATCACAGTCGTTGGATCAAGGATTCATATGAGCCTACGAATGTTATATCCAAGAGGAGGAAACGTGAAACATCAGGCAATGCAGGTGAGTAAATACCACATCAACAATGTGGCGCAATCAAATGGTGACAAGTGTCAAGGTCCAATTGGAATTTTAGGTAAACTTAAGTCACAAATCTAAGTGACACTTGGTAGCCACTTGACCAGTTCCAATTCAGTAGTGACATCAACAAGTTATGTCACTCCGGGAGTATGTCCTTAAGGGGAAACAATTTTCTACCACCAGAAAATTCTCGAAGCACCAAAGGACAAAGTTAATGCTAATCATTGATATAATTCAGGAGCATTCTCGACCATTGATCAAGTACAGTGGAAGGATAGAGTAAAGTGTAAATCACGAAGTAACACTAACCATTGATCTACTTTGGGATCATTCTCAACCGTTGATCAAGCATAGTGGAAGGATAACGTAAGCGGAGGTGTTAACCAACAACAAGAGGTCACCACCTCTTTATGAATTATTTGGTATGTTATCACTCCAGAGGAATTGAACTACTTCAGAGTTCTAGTAACCCGAAGTCTCAAAGTACCAAAGCTCCAAAATAAGATCTATACCATTGAAGGTTATGGACACACGTCAACTTAAGATTAACACTTCAGTGAAATTTATTCCGAGAGAATTGGAAGTTTATAAAAATAACAAACCACTGAAACCGTGAAGTACTAGAGGAAACGACAACCGTCCATCTCACTATTGAATCCCAACCATTAGATAAGGATAAGAAAATTGTGAGAAATGAGTCTTTTAAAAAATAATGATCAGACTAATGATCTGAAATCGTGATCAATGATGAGGATTAAAACTGTGAATTGAATTTGCTTGAAATATAACACTCTAAAAGATATCACTTCGAAGATAACAAGATTTGGTGAAAAGAAGAAAAGTTCCAGAGCACTAAATCCCGAAGAACACGGTCCCATCACTGGAAATATGGGGGATAAAAGGGAAAAGGGCTAGAATTCTGAAGCACAAAACATTGGTCTCGTGATAGAGGAATAATGGTGAAAGAAGAGGTAGCGCTTAAATTAATAAGCATTTGGTTCTTCACATATGGTCATATGAAAAATGTGGTTTGAAAGAAGCGCCTCCGTAGAACGCGATTTCTGCAACATTTGCAGTGATAGGTTTTTAGCCAGAACAAAATAAAATGAAAAACAAGGGATTTGAAGTCTTTAAATAAAACTATTAATAATAATAATAATAGAAATTATTATTATTAATTAAAATGAAGAGGTGTATGAAGATGTTTAATGGTTCAAACAAAGGGACATAATGCTTCAAACTCATACCAATTAGGAGACTATATAAACAAAGAAATATGGTAATATGTAGTTGAATTTGTTGAAGTATATATATTTTTATATAATGGATTGAATGAAGGTTCATTCTATCAGGTTGGTTCTTGTTTACAATCTGGGTCTTGTATGAGGATTGGATTCCTCACATCTCAGTTGGATCTAAGATCAATAAGTTGGGACTTGTTATGAGGGTTGGATTCCTCATTTCTCAGTTGGATCTGAGAACTACAAGTTGGGTCTTGTAACTGAGATATGGGTCTCTTATAATTGTTTGAATATGAATATTAATATTATGTATTCATTCAAGTTAAATAAATAAATCAAATATTTATTATTTTATATATTGGTTGAGAAATTGAAATGAATATCTGTTGTTCAATTAATTTATGAAAAGTGGAAAATTGTCCAAAGTTTCGTGACACTGATTCACCCCCCACCCCCCTCTCAGTGTCAAATGTACATTTCAACAATTGGTATCAAAGTGGGTTCCTTCTTCTCATTTTAAAAACTGGAAGGTAGATTATGAATAAATGGGTGGACAAATTGCTATATCCACAAATGAAGCTCCCTTATTTGATGGAACAAATTATTCATCATGGAGGGAAAATATGAAAAGATATTTGAAGTCAAGAGGATATGGATTTTGGGATTCGGTAGTAAGTAAACCGTGGCACTTAAATACTTCAAAGAGAAAAACCAAATATGCATAGGAAACAAGGAGAAACAATTCAGTAGCCTTAAAAGCAATCCACGATGGATTGTTAGACCAAATCAAAGAAATGATGAGGCACTACAAATATCCTAAAGAATTATGGCTCCATCTAGAAAATAGTTATCAGAATGAAACACAAGAAGAAGATAAATCCTATCAAAGTAAAGAACAAGACTCAGATAAAGAGGATTCTTGTAAGAATAAAGAAAAAAACTCAGAAGAAGAGAATTATTATCAACATAAGGAATGGGATAAAGAAAAAGATATTTTTAATCAGAATGAAATACATGGATTAATTAAATCTTCAGTCAAAAATGAATAAGACAACCTCATCAAGGAATTGAGGCATACCTCAGTAGTCACTAAATAAAAATTGCACAATCTTAAGACAAATGTTACAGTTGGAACAAAAGATATTTGTATGGAACCAGGAAATTATATACATATTAAAGTTCCTGTGGAGTCTCTTGACAATATTGAGTACACAAATATGTGCACTCTAGAAGAGTTGGAGAAAATTCAACAAAAATATATGTTTCTACTCCAACAGTTAGATCAATCTAACCATGAAGATCATGAGCAAAAGATTCAGTTAGAAAACAAAGAAGAATATATCAAATAGAAGAGATGGAAGAATTAAAGGCACATGAAAATAAAAGAAAATAAGTACTAAAAGAATCAAAAGAATTGGTTAATAGTCTAAAAACTCAACTTGAGGAAACTAAAGAAAGTGAAGAAGTCTTGAAGATCCAGTTAACTAGGAAAGAAAATTATTACCACGTGTTGGAATTGGAAATCATCAACTTCAAAAATATAAATGAAAGTATTATTGCATATCTAATGACTCAAATTGAAGAAGCTAAGAAAAAGGAAGAATCTTTGGAAATGTTTGAATTAGAAGCCATCAACCTCAAAAGGAATCATCTAGAATACGAGGAATAAATCAAAATATTGAAAACTAAAGTTGTTGGTCTAACAAAAGATATGGAAGAATTGAAGACATATGACAAAACTATTAAATGTAAAGAAGTCTTGGATGAGACAAAAGAAATAGTCATCAATCTAAAAAATCAACTTGAACATGCTAATAAAGGGAAAGAAGCCCTGTAGATTCAGTTAACTAAAAAGGAAGAGACATGTCACATGTTGAAATTGGAAATAGTCAATCTCAAAAAGATGGATGAAAAGACAAATAAATCTGTCAAATTCCTGAATAACTCAGCTATCCTAGATAATATTTGGAACAATGAAAGGTCGGTTGATGACAAAACTATTCTTGGATACATTAAAAAAGAATACAATGACAAATGGAGCATCATTTACAAACATGAGAAAGGATCATCCTTCTCAAAAGGAAAAGGTGCAATTACAAAGGAATTACAAGTCATGAAATTTGTTAACGAAGGAAGCTATATAAGTAAAAAGGAAGAAGAAAATAAAAAGATAGATCTATCAAGCCAAAATAAATTCAATAATGGAAACACCTTCAATGGATATTTCCTTTATTGTCATATCTTTGGCCATAAATAAATAGACTGCAAGAAACTAGAGAAAGGATATGCAGGAAAATCCAAAAACTCAATTAGATGTTGGAGATGCAATTTTGTTGGGAACACAACAAATTTTTATCATACAATGAGATGTTACAACTTTGATAGACTTGGGAACAAATCCAAAAGCTGTTGGAGTTCAAAAATTCAATCCTTAAATAAAGCATTCAAGTCAGGGAGAAAACCTAATAAAATTTGGAAGAAGAAAGGAGATGGCAAATCTCCAAAAAGAAAAATATCTCATAGAAATATATGGAGAAGAAAATATGAAGGAGAGAGCAAAAAATATGATCTTGCACATGAAAATAAAGAAATTAATAACAAATAAATGATGGGTGAATGTCCTGATAAGGAATGTGAAATTAATATGAAATAGATCAAGATCAACAAAGGGAATTCCCTATAGAAGAATATGACACAATCTTGATGATGTCATAATCCTTTAAGCTAAAGAAAGAAAAATCATTGATAAGAGGGTTGTAGAATACAAGAAGGAGAAAATGGACAAAGGAGAGCATCACCTTATGGGGAGTATAACCTCATAGGGAACACTAAAATATCCTTTTTTTGTCATTTTTGTAAAAAGGGGAGAAGAGAAAAAGTAGAAGAGAAATTCAAGGGGTATCAATCAACAAAGATCAATTGATATTAGCAAAGATCAATTGATAAAAAGAATTGGTATTAAATAAATTGGTATCAATCCTCAATTTATATTCCTGTGAAATATCAAAGAAGAATAAAAAAAAGATCAAAAAGATCAGTAAGATTCATACTCTTGTTCTATTTGAAAAATGAAAGTTAGTAAAAACTCAGGGACAGTATTTTGGTTATCAAATAAAAAAGTAATTAGATTAAGTTTGAAAGACTTGATCACTACAAGTTGGTATCAAGAATACTACTTACGTGAACACAAATATCACAATGGATTGAGATAAGTAGTTAGTAATTTCATAGGGGAAGAAAAATAGTCAGAGCCTCACTCTTTTTCATTGATTTCAAAGGGGGAGAGAAGAAGTAAAACAAAGTTAAGAAGAAAACAAATTTTCTATGAGATAGAAAATAATATCAGTGATAGAGGGAGCAAAGGTATGAAATCATTTTTGTTTTACATATATGTTTCCCTCGATGACAAAGGGGGATATTTTTGGCATTATTGATTATGTGTTTTCATTGATGGCAACATGAGTCCAACATGTACATTAATAAGAAGAAAAGAAAGATCACCTTGGGTCAGAGGAATATCACCTTGTGGAAGAAGCAATTTGTGATCACGATAGGATCAACAGTGATCATATGACTCTAAATCTCAAGAGAGGTAGCATACATAGAATCCATGTACAGAAGGAGTAAAGAAGGCACAAATAGTTATTAAAAGATTAGGAGAAATAGAGATGAAATGTATCAGAAGAAAGAAACGTTAATTGAAGCTCAGAAGGGAAAGAACATTGCAGAAATGTGATAGGGATCGAATTCCCAATAGATCAATGATCTTGGTTCAGTTAGAATCCAATTATAAACCTAAAATATTAGAAGAGATGACACATAGGAGGCTTAGAAGAGATGACGCACATGAGCCTTCCATTATCATTTTGGGACAGTCCATGACCATCAGATTGAGGGGAAGTCAGAGGTTGGGAAGAATTAGATATCAACCAACAAATATGAAGCAGGAGCTTTGGGAGGTTTTCCAACCATTAAGATCAAGGAAGGACATGAGTCATCTGATCTAAGAAAAATTTCAGTAGTTATATTGACTGTCTAATCAAAATAAAGTGGAAGGATAGGATAAGAAAGGCCAAAGGGTCAAAGTGGAAGGATAGATAAGAAAGGCTAAAGGCCTGAGATCTTGAATAGTCGAATTCCCGACAACTGTTGGATTTTGTTAATATTTTCACGTCAAAGAAGGATCACCAGATGAATCTTGCTACTCAAGGTTTATTCTTTGAGGAATCTCACTACAGGAGAATTGGGAAGTGCGCTAAAATGAACCAAAGTATCGAAGGTCAAAATGACCTAGACCATTGATCTAGAATTGATCACTAGCCGTTGGATCAAGGGATTCGATGAACCTATGACCGCTATATCTAGGAGGAGGACATATGACACACGCAATGCACGCCATTAAAGACAAACAAAGGACACATGGAATAATCAAATTGTGACAAGTGTCAAAGTCTAGTTGGTACTTTGTGCGCCATGTAAGTCACAACTAAGTGGACATGGTAGCCACTCTACCAATGCCAAGTTAGTAGTGACGCCATTAAGTTGCTAATTTCACTGAGAGAAGGTCCTTCATGGGAAACCAATTTCTACCACCAACAATTGCCCGAAGCGCTGAAGGATGAAGTTAATTTTGGTCATTGATCTAATATCCTCCAAGTTCTCTCATGGTCGTTAGATCAAGTGTAGTGGAGGGATAGAGTAAGTGTAAATATTGAAGTAACTCTAACCATTGATTCACTTCAGGATCATTATCAATCATTGATAAATCATAGTGGAAGGATAGCATAAGAGGAGGTGTTAACCTATTATCAAAGCAGCCACCACCGCTTTATGACTTATTCAAGAGGGTTAATTTAGAGGAATGGAACTACTTCAGAGTTCTAGTAACTGTGATTATCAGACAATATATTCAAATAAGATTCCGACCGCTAAAGGTTATGGATACACGCCAACTCAAGATTAACACTTCGATGAAATTTAGTCCAAGAGAATTGGAAATTTATAAAAAGAAAAAAAACCTGAATCCATGAAGTACCAGAGGAAATAACAACCGTCCATCTCATGATTGAATCCCAACCATTGTATAAGGATAAGAAAATTGTGATAAATGAGTCTTTTAAAAATAATGATCATACCATTGATCTGAAATCATGATCAATGATGAAGATTGTTCACAAATCAATTTTCTCAAAATATAACACTGAAGATATCACTTCTGAGATAACAAGATTTGGTGAAAATAAGAAAGTTCCTTAGCACCGAACCCCAGAGAACACAGTCCCAACGCTGGAAATATGGGGGATAAAAAGAAAAGGGGGAAGAATTATGAAGCATGAAACATTAGTCTCGTGATAGAGGAATAAGGGTGAAACAAGAGGCAACACTTAAATTAATAAGCTCATGCTCGCATTACATGGTCATATGAAAACACGGTTTAGCTGAAGTGCCTCCAGAGAACTGGACATGCAACATTTGCAAAGGATGTGTTTTTAGCCGTAATTAGAATAAAATGGAAACAAGGATTTGAAGTCTTTAAATCAACTATTAATACACACACAACATAAATTATTAATATTAATTCAAATGAAGAGGTGCATGAAGAGGTGTAATGGTTCAAACAAAGGGACATAATGCTTCAAAATCATACCTATTAGGAGACTATATAAACAAAGAAGTATGTTGAACAAAAAATGTAGTTGAATTTGTTGAAGCATATATATTTATATATAATGGATTGGAATGGAAGGTTCATACTATTAGGTTGGTTCTTGTTTACAAGTTGGGTATTGTATGAGGATTGGATTCTCGTGATCTCAATTGGATCTGAGATCCACAAGATGGGACTTGTTATGAGGGTTGGATTCCTCATTTCTCAGTTGGATCTGAGAACTGAGAGTTGGGTCTTGTAACTGAGAGTTGGGTCTCTCATAATTGTTTGAAGATGAATATTTATCTTATGTATTCATTCAAGTTAAATAAATAAATAAAATATTTATTCTTTTATATATTGGTTGATAAATTGAAATAAATATATGTTGTTCAATTAATTTATGAAAAGTTGAAAATTTTCCAAAGTTTTGTGACATTGATTCACCCCCCCCTCTCAGTGTCAAGTGTACATTCCAACAACTACAAGTGTGACTAGGTATAGTATGTTGAATTTATCTACCGCCTTTTGTTTCTTTAATGGTTAAGTTTGTAAGCTCTTCTAATTCATTATGTTTTTCCAGGTCTTTCTCAACTTTACAGCAAGGTACCACTATCTTATTAGTTTCAAGACACAGACTAGGTTGAAGTGATTGAATATGGTCAACACATACTACTGGACTTGATCCCTTTTTGCAAACATCAGTAAAAAACATTTATTTGATTCTTTGAAGGACTCTGTTGAGTTCAGGGTACTTACTTGTAAAGGAGAATTCCTTGCAAAATTGTTCTTGTAAGGTCTGCCAACAATTTGTTTTTCTTCTAGTCTCTTCATGTATATGCCAGGATTTTGGGATTGGACCCAATGAATGGAGAAATACCTGAACCCATAGGTGAGAGGTTACTTCTGCAACTCTCCACTACTTTAATAAATGCTCAATATGAACTTTAGGGTCAAACCGTCCATCGAATAGTTTCTCATCTTGAAAATCTATACTCATCTCTTCTTTCAATTGATCCTTACTTTGGAATCGACATCGAATGGATTGTTTTGTGTCTTCCCACTCCATAATCAAGGATTTATGGGTGGCCCACCATATAGTGGGTGTATCTTGCAAGGCTAAGTCAAGAACATAGATCCTTTGATCTGTCTCTATTTTCTATTCCATCCTGGCAAGAAAACTATGTACTTCTGAGGTACCATCATATGTCGGGTGTTCTCTATCCTCGGTTACAATCCATCTCATTGCTCTAATAGTTGTGCATCGTCTCGAGAATCGTTCATATGAACCTTGATTCCAACTGTCAAATGCTAATTATGAATCCTTGTTAGTAGGTTGTATTCTTCTCCAACTTACCGATCCATATGCAGTGGGATTTATGTAATTTGGTCTCCTTTCTGTTGTTATGGTGTATAATTGGTCAAGAGAATCTGACTCCATATTGTTGTCCACTGGTTCAGTGTATCTAGTCCCTAAACATGGATCTAAGGGTTGAGCTAATTTTATCCCATCTGCTTCAAACGTTATGGTGCCCCTCTTTATATCAATGATAGTATTTTTTTCATATGCCCCATAAATTCTGAGTAGAGCAAGGTAGGGATCCTTATCTCCCATGATTTCAATTACCTCAAAATTGGTTGTGGTTTTAACTCCTGCAACATCTATTTCCATATTTTCCATCCTTCCTACTGGGAAAATGTAGTACTAGTTTACCATTCTCAACTGGATGGAGGAATATACTAACTGAGGTTTTCCCAAAGCTTCCTAGGTATTTTTGGGTAGGATGTTGACATCAGATCCAAAATCTAGCATGACATATTTGATTTCAAAATCATCTAGTTGGGCTTCTAACCTAAATTATTTTCTTGTTCGCACCTTTCTTCTTTGTATTATTTGGGTATTCTTTTCAGGGAGGTTGGTCCTTACTATGGATTTTGGGTTTCCCTCATTTCCCAGTATTAGGTATAGGTTGTTGCACAATGCTGGCATAGGGGAAGACCCAGGGTTCAACGCTACAACAATGCACCAACAAAACCCTAACTACCGGCCCGTTCGGAAACACCTGCGAAGCAGATGAAGTCTCACCCAAGGTAGAGGCAGGGGTGGTTGCAGGACTCCAGTGTCTGCAACCTTAGCTGGGACACATATCTATGACTGTAACACCTTAACAGGGTACTTAGTAGTTATAGTTCCCCAATATCCAGTCTTAGTTTACAGTGTAGTTAAACCCTAATTACAGAGCATTGCAGTATTTAACAAAATCTACTATATTCAAGCAGTAAGCATATCCACATAGGCTAGATCCATACTATTAAGCACATATCATTAACATATCTATCTACCATTCATCTATATCGAAGCACTAAGCAAGTTAACATATAAACACATCGCACAAAGCAGAGAAACACAACAGGTACGTGGTTCACCCCCACCCTGGGGCTACGTCCACCAACTCTTCGTCTTCTTTATTAGCTTCTTCAATCAATTACATGCACGGAGCCACAAAAACCCTACTCCACAGAGGATAGGAGATATGCACACCTCACTAGATCCTCCTTCCCCGGGCTAGGTTACAACACTAAGCCTCTTCTCAATCTCTTACACTCACTTGCATTGAGCTCTGCAAGCCTCATACAATATGCACAAAAGAAATCTCTACTTATCACTTTCGATCACACAGATCGAACTTCAGCACTTAGCACTCTTCCTTAGCATCGCTTACTTACATTGCCTAGCTACTTATTTATACATTACAAAATGGGCCTAAACATGGGTAAACCCATGGGCCGACATTCCCATACTTGTTACATAATAATTAATCCAAAAAAGGTCCCTAAAAGGGGCCGAGATCCTGTGATATCTACTTCATCTTGTGCTCCCCCTTCAACAGCCTATCGAAGCCTCAAAAATAGGTCAAACCTGACCAAGGATCCTCAAAACTTGGTCAAGGGCCAACAAGCCCCCAACACTCACCTATGACTCATCTCAAGTCACTCTGATCTGGATAGCTCTACCTCAAAAACCTAGAGTTGCTTCGACTTTTTCTTGTGCCATGGCCCCTTTTTCATAGAACTCCTAGATAACAGCTTCATTGACAGGTCCCTCTAGGTGTTGTTCTGCTGCAGTGATGACTTGCTCCAATTCTGCTCCTCGGCCTTCGATCTCTTTGAACAGATGGTAAGCCTCATCCTGTATAGTTTGGAGCCTCTGAGTCACTTCCATGACTTTTCTCTAAATGGTATGGACCTATTATTGGGCATTGCACTGCTCTTGGGATCTCTTCATCCTTTCAACAGTTGACAGGGGCTTCAACTGCGCCTGTATTGTTTCTGCTTGATACTTCGCCTCTTAGAGTTGTGACTCTAGTGTCTTCAGTCCTGGATTCTCAATGAGTCGCTCATATATCTGGGCACTATGATCACTCAATTTCTTACATTCCATGGCGAGGCCCTTGATTCTTTCAATTGCGCTTCAGGTAGTTGCTTCTCTTTGGTCCCTTACATCTTATGGAGTTCTGGGCACTGTGCAGAGCTCTAAGTCTGCTATTTGTTGTTGTAGTTGTTGGATAGCTTCTGTGAGCTTCTCTACTTGATGCATGACTCTGTCTTTTGCCTATGGTTCTAATCATGTCACAGAGCGAAGTGCTCTGTTGACTGCTTCTTTCACTTCGAGCTGCTTTGCAAGCAACTATTCCTTTTCTTGTTGCATCTGTGTTTTCTCCTCTTCCAATTTTTCCTAGAGAACAAACTTCTCCTGCTTTGCAAATTGGTGTTGTTCTACGAGTACTCCTTGCACTTTCTTCAAGGGGCCTGGGTGGCTTGTTATGTTTCTTATTTTTCTCGACGAAGGTGAGCTTCGGTTGCATCTGCTAGTCGGCAGAGTTGGGTTGGCTCATCTCCCAACTATGGTTCTCCCAATGGTAGGGGTGCAGTGGACACTATGCGACTGGACTGAAGGGCCTGTTGTACCCCTCA